>CM060858.1:45145577-45214206 GCA_030737845.1 Acorus calamus
GAAAACAAATCCCCTCCAGACCTTCATGATTCTGATTTTTCATAAATTCATGTAAGCCAATATGACATCATGTCAACTTGTTTGAGTGGCAGAGTGATGTTTCCATGACTATTTCCAGCTCTAAAATGACATTGATGAACTTCTTCTAGCTTCCATAGAATTAAGAGTTAAAATTATGTCAAGGGAAATGAATGGAGAGAAGACAAGCACCTGTGCATAAAGAACTATTAACTCATCAAATTTCTCAAGATTAAAGTTCCAATGGACACAGACGGAAGCCACAGTGGTTACAACAACATCACATCTACTTTTAAACTTAAATACAATGACCATAAAGAACTACATTTAATGCCTTGTATTAATGGAGTCATCCGAGATTTGACGATACATAAGCCATCTCTACTACTTTCACTTCCAAGCGTAAACATGGGAATCTGATGCAAGAGTATCCTATCTAACCTCAACAAAACAAAGCTTTCCTTTACGGTCCTTACATATGAAAGTATGAAACAAGAAGGAGAAAAAGATCAAATTCTACAAACTTCATCCAAAATTGTGAAAATACTGCACAATTCACTGTGAACATGATCAGCACAACTTCAATCTTGAAATGAGCTACTGGTAATGTTCTTTACTGATGATATAAATTGCTCACTCCATTTTCTTCCCTCGATAAAATCACAACCCTTGTTTGTGTCATCAAAGCAAACAAAAATAAGGTCTTTTTATGCAAAAATCCCTGGAATCACCAAGAGAATATTTTTTGCATGGAAGACCGTATTTTCAAGCAATGCAAGTGATAAGTATCACACTATCACTATGCATAATGCATTGAAATATTTAAGGATTCTGCACACACGTGAAAATATAAGAAGGAAATTCCAATACAAAATTGGAAATACCTACTAGATGTATCACGCACCAAACCCAAAGCGCCAGCTCCAGAAGCCCATTTTAATACTGAATTTTAACTGGTCAATTCATGAAGCTTCATAATCTTTGGCCAAAAATCCCATCAGCAGATATCAAGCAACAAGAGAAGTCTCCTTCTCACAAGGATGATCGATCATTTTTGGATCACAGGAGATCTCACCCTAATGCAATACAGATATGAATGGTCTGAACACAGTCTCTACAAAGCATCCCAAAACCTAGGTTTATGTTTCGCACATTCTTCAGCAATTGTAGCATTATTGCTGCAATCCTGATGACCACCAAAAGTGCATTAACATAACTCAGTGCAGCAAAAAAATTTAACCTTAGAAAGCTTAATCAATAATAGATTTGAACACCAACTTTCATAACTTCCAGAATATGCAAGGTTGGAAGATGAATCCCCTCACATACAAATTGGCAAAGTCATCTCCTAGTAGATATTTATTGGAAAACTTGAACCTGCAATTTGGGATCCGGTTAGGGCTGGATCCCATCAGGCTTGGTCAGTCTCCAATAGGAGTCTTGACTTGTGATAATCTTACATGCTTAGCATGTGAGATTGTCACAATATTTAACAATTTTTATCACAAGTCAATAAAGGAGACTAACCAAACCTAGACGGGACCCTACCCTGGCCCATCTCCCAAAGGACAAATTAGGAACCATTAATGTTCTCTATGAAAGAAAAGGTTAAAAACTTAAACTGAGGTTCCTTCCCCGGTCTCTTTTGTTTGTTCTCTTAACTCTGTTTTGATTTGGGCATTCGCTTTGAGTTAGAAATAAAACTTGGTAGAATGCCTACCTTTCATCAAAGAAAAAGGAAAAAAAGGATACGTAAATTACTTATCACTACAAACAGAGGGATCATCTAACAAAATAGCATGTGAGATTGTGAAAAGTTTTTTTTATAGTTGTTGGCTTAATTTTGATTTGGTTACGAGTGGCAATTTTCTCTTTAATATAATTGCTCCTATTCTCTTTGTCTTTCTTTAAAAAAACAAGAAAATAAAATAAACACCTACACATGCAATCAGGTAGATAAGTTGGTCCAAGATAATTAGAGGTGGACATTTCAACATCAGCTATATATGTTAAGAGCATGTCCGATCTTATACCCAAATGTATATCCAAATTTAAATTTAAGTAAAAGTCACCCAAAAATATCTCCAACCATTTACTTCTACCCATACTAAATCAAGTTTTTACTTAAACTTTTACCCAAATTTCAGAAGTATATTTTTTTTCAACTCCACATTTATTAAAAGACTCGAGTAAAACACATCGGAGATACACCATATCACATGAAGTTTTTACTCAAATTTTTAATAAAATTTGGATAAAGGGTTAAGTAAGGGCCGTAGATGGCCTAACATTGTATCAATGGAACAAAATTATTCAGATAGCAGAGAAGTAGAACTCATCGAATTTAAGAACAATAAGTAGCAATCAAACAATGTAGAGCAAATCAACATCAATTAAAAAAAAAAAAAACAAGCGACAGTGGAAAGAAGAAGGATATGCTGACCCTAGGCCAGTTCCGATAGAAATCCACCGAGAAAGTCCTCCACCGCCGTCCGATCCCCAGATCCCGATCGACCTCCCGGGCCTTATCCCCCGCCGACCGCGCGGCGGACTTGAGGCGTCGTGATATGGAGTAACGACTGTCGAGCCTCTCGGAGGCCCTGCGAGCGTCGAAGACGAGCTGGTCGAAACCATCGTTGGCGCTCCTCCAGGCGTCCCTCAGCGCCTCACCCGAGGCGACTCGCTTGGCGAACCCGTCGAAATCGCTCCTCTGGAAGGCACGCACGGAGACGACGTGGCGTGTTGAGGGACGTTGGATGGGGGATGGACGGTGATGGGGTTTGGAGGGGCGGACGGAGAGGGGGTGCCACGGAAAGGTGGCTGCCATGGCTAGAGCCTGACGAGAGCCGATTGAATGTCAAACAGGGGTCAAACACCAGATTAAAAAGAGGATGACACGATACATCATACACTCATCATTTCTCTCATGTAATAATAATAGGTCAGTATGTTAAATAAATAAATATGTATAACATGTATTCTGAGTTTATGTATTTAGGATTGTCCCCGCTGTTCATAATATTATTATTTTTTATACAAAAATATACATCTTTATCGGACAAGTATTAAAAATAAAAATGAATTAATTAAAAGCTATAAAAATAATTATGACAAACAACAAGAATGTTCATACAATACTCAGATTTCATTTGAATTTTCTTTTAGATTTAAAAAAGCAAAATATTCATTTAAAAAAGTTTAAATTCAAAATGATATATATATTTTTTATTAAAGTATATGTTAACAGTTATTTATTATTTTTAAAATAAATTTTAAAACATATATATTTTTCATTAAAACATATTCGAAAATCAAATAGAGTCTAGCGATATATCCCATTTGGGGAGATCTATTATTTTATTAAAAATTAAAACATATACAACGTGTCCATATGAGCATATATTACATGTTCAATGAATTGCTACCGCAACATTATCCATCAATTGAAATACTAATCCTAACATATATTAATATATATTTTTAATTCAATATATATATATATATATATATAATATATAAAAAAGATATTCACTCAATCGTATACTCTATATATTATTAAATAAATATACATCTTAAACTAAAGAAAAAGATTCAAAAGACTTCAAAGATGGTGGAACCAGCAACCCATAACAATACCTAGCATTAATGAAAATGCTCTCATAACGGTAAAATTAATTAATTTAACCAACCAAACTAACTTAAACTAATCCCAAAAATAATACCACACGTACCGAAAGTGATGGGAAGAAAACTTATATTGCATCCAAAATCACCTGGTTCACCAAATTGGTCATAGTTCAATATAATATTCATCATCACCCAACAAAGAGCTCACCAAATTGGTCATAGTTCAATATAATATTCATCATCACCCAACAAAGAGCTTACTGTTTTGGAATAATAATAAAATACAATTAACAATGTTCAACAAACAACAAGTGCAACGGATTTACAGATTACAATTCTCAAAATTTCTAAAAAGAAAAAAAAAGAGAAGAAGAAGAAGCAACCTTTGAAGTAAAGATTTTGCTCTCTCTAAATACGAGTTACATGTCAGACACAGACCATAAATATGCTTCTCTCTCGGTGGCACGCTTCTCATTCTGTCTCTTGAACATCTCCTTCTCGAATCCTGAATTAATTGATAAGCAACATCATCAAATCAGTCAAGAAAATTAACATTTTTTAGGTTAAAATTAAAGACAAGCAAAATAAAGAAATACAAAAGGGAAAAAAAACAGGATATGGAAACCAACCGGTGCTGCGATCCACTCCATCCCAGTGGCGGCCAGGTCTAATCCCATAGCGGTTCGGCGGTGGGTCAACCCCCCTTTTGATCCAGCTGTGGTTAGGGACCCCTTGAGGGATTTTAAATCCAGATTCCCTCATCTTCTCATCATCACCCAGATCTTCCAAAATGAGAGGCTGCTTCCGCTGAAAAGATAAAGGTAGGATAGAATAAATTAATTATCATGTTAAGTTTATTCACAAAAAGTGAACAACTTACCTTGACCAAGTGTGCCATGGGATCACCGAATCTGATCCTCTCTTTCAATTCTCTGTCCCGGTCAGGATCGTCTCTGCAGGCAAAAACAAAGCATTCGTGAAATGCATTGCAATGAAGTGAACTAAAAATAATTACATAGCAATAATTTTAAACAAGTAAACTTATATTCATCAGGGGGGTTCTTGGATTATATGGCTCACTCAGAATGAATTCAGAAATTCTGAATGCTCTATAATTGCTTGTCTAAAATTCTAAAATATTCATGACCAAAATAGTAATCATTCCATCTATATAATAATAAACAATATTGGATTTGCTAGGCCATTTTGAAATAATGATACATGCTCACATCAAAAAGTTTACTGGCATATACACATTCAAAACTGTTTTTAAGTGGATTACATGGACCCATAGTGCAACCCATTACCACGTTTGGATAGCGGTTAAATGAGTATAAGAGGGGTATAAGGGTGGTATAAAAATGGATAGGGAAAATGATTGTTTGTTTGCAGAGTATAACTTGGTATTACTAAGCCAGTTTAAACGAGTATAAGAGAGTATAACTAAGTAACCCTTAGGATAAGCTATACTCAGGGCCCACATGTCAAATCAATTTTTTACACTTTATCACATCAAATCACCTATCAACACCCTTATACATCATTGGGGTCCACATGTCAAATCAATTTTTTACACTTTATTTATATTTTATTATTTATCAAATATCAATCAAACAACTCAACATTTATTCTTACGTTTTCCAATTAGTTTAAAAAAAAACACAACCAAACAGAAAATCTCCCGTAGAATTGTTATCTATACTGGCATAGTTATCTACAGAATAACTCAATTCCTCAATCCAAACGGGGGCTACATGTTTAAGTGACATATATATTCAAAAATGCATGTGTATGTCTGTATATGTGCTTCCTCTGTCCCTCCCTCGTATCAATCTTTTTCCTACCACCCACAGGGGATCATGGAAGGTTGCTCCTGTGCACACACACTGGTATATGTTGAATGCATTGTAATGGGATTCTATCTAGGATGCTTACATGATCGGGGGAATTGGGGAGTCAATGTTAGAACCTCAGTTTTGAGTGGCAACAGGGACAGGCTATTTTATTGTGGAGGATCTCTTTAAGAGATTGAATAGGGACAAAGGGAGGCCTTGCATGGGTGTCTTTATGGGTTGCTCTTGTATTTTCTTTTCTTATTTTCTTGATACGTCTCATCTCCTAGCCTTTTATTTTAAACAGTCAGCTAGCATTTTTTTTTTTGGTGTAATGGTAAGCATCCTACCTCAAATATATTAAGTGAAGAAAATGCCCGGAACATAATAAAAGGGGGAAAAAATGATACACAGCCAGTCCGGTCCACAGTAGAAGAGAGATCTAATGTGGGCACAGCCAGCATCATATGACCACTCACCACTAACTCGCCTCAGTACAGAAATGACCCCAGTCTTTCATGAAACTAAGCAGCAATAAATGTAATTTCAGATGGTATTCCACATTTTAAAAATAAATAAAGATTGAGCCAAAAGCAAGGTGGTCTTTTCATACATTTATGCAAATTAGTTTAGAGAAGCATCACAAAAGATTCTTAGGAAAGCATCCTAATGTATGTACTATACACAGTTATTTACAGTATCAACATATCTCATTTAACATTCCACGCTATATAATGTTTCCACCAACAATGGCTAATCATTTGTTTTGCAGCAAGATTGATTAAGTAGATGGCTAAGATTCTCTGTGATAGGTGAACGTGAAAAAGAAAGACAATAAAAAAACCTTTTTTTCAAATCATAGCAGGAATACAGAAGTACTCTTTATTGAATATTAAACATGCATTTCAAACTTAAATCACTAAACATCACCAAAATAGAAAACTACAACTTTACCTTGTAAGTGCAAACGGCTTGTCCTTCTCCAGTTCCAACTCCATTGCCCTGGCTTCTGCTTGCTTTTTCTGCACTAAGCCTTTTCCCCACTCTAGTTTTATTTCCTAGTTGATCACAAAAGGATCGTTCACCAAGGGTTCAATAATTAAAATTATATCCCAAGTCATCTAGTACAAAAGAATGCTGGTTGTGAATCACGAAAGTAAGCTACAGATTGTCTGATATAATACATGTTTCCATGCACATGCATGCAAATTATTAAGGTTTACAAGCCCCAATAACCAATATAGATGTAGGTAAATTGAAATAGATATAATCAGTACCATTTATGAAAAGGCTTCATTTTTCAGGTGAAGTTCTACACAGCTGTTTGCTACTCTGTTTGGTTGGCTAAAAATGCTAGAATATTCAAGAACAGCACACCATATCTAGAAAATATGAGGGAGGATGACGAGTGCTTTATAAAATCTTGAAGAATCCACTGTGCAGGTGCCAAAAGGGTGATTTTGAGGAGAATAGCATCCAGATTAAGGCCTAATCTTACTTTTGTTTGTAGTAAAGTACATGTTGTGTATAACCCTCTTCTACCTCCTCTATACTCTTTTCACCTTCCTTTTATTTCCCTATCCTTCTATAACTGTACCCCAAACTAAGTGATACAATCCTAGTTTCTCAAAAAAAAAAAATCAGTCAAGTTCTTTAAAAGGAAAAGCTCTAACATATCATATTAAAGTAACTGTCATTTAGTTCATGTTTGCAAGTCATCTTGATATTATACCTGAAAACTGTGTGTTCCGCAAAATTTATGGTCAACTTCTACTTTGAGAACTTGCTCGGTCTATGGTGTCTGAAAAGTTCCAGTTCCCAAAGAAAAAGGATAAAGCAGGTATTAAGTGCTGAATCTAACAAACAATTTGTACAGTTTCTTCAAAGAATGTGGGAGCATAAAGCGCGCCCACAAGTGCGTGCGTGTGAGAGATAAGATTCAGATATTATTACTGCATACAGTAGATCAAAGGATTATTGGAATGATTTAATGAAAATGATTAAAAATTTGATAGGTCAGCAATTGAAGTCATATTCATTAGCATGATGGAAGTGTTTTTTACCTAAAACAAAATGTGTATAAGCCATGTAAATCACATCCGGCAAACTAAGTAATCTTCTGTTTAATTGTATTCACATAATAGCGGACGTCTATCAAACGATAGTGCAAAATATGCTAACACTTGAGAGGATACTTCGATTGTGCATTTCTTACTGTGTACTTCTATTTCACCCAAACAATAGTGAATTACACGTTTTCCGATTTTCGAAACCAGAATTTAAAAAAAAAAATGGTTTTACGAACATCAGTTGTATACATCCACACAACCAAATTCCTAATTCTGGATGGTTCTTGGAATACAATTCCAGAAAATGAATGAAACAGTCATTGAAAACCACTCTTTATCAACACTTCTTATACTCCGATTTCTATTTTTTTTAATGGAAATTACTCCAATTTGGCTATAGTTCTATAGTTCTATAAAGTAAGCTCATGTGTGAAATAAATAAAATGCACAACTCCAGAGGCCTGAGCCAAAGGGACAAAACAGTTTAGATGTGCAAACGAATAAAGTACCTTAGGTTTCTCTTCTTTCTTCTGGGACTTCAAGAACTCATCCTTTGTTATACGATTGCCTACAAGGACATCAAAGCAAACAAATTTCACTTACACGTTAGTATACATAAAGTGTAGTTATAACATACATCATCACCGATTTCAAAATTCGTGCAGCATTGAAGTGTGTATGATAGCATATGAAATTCATTAAATATATAAGCTTTATTGACCTTTTTTGTCACGATATACAGGTTCCGCGCCCCTCCCGCTTAAAGATGGATCCATTTGGGCAAACCTGCGGGCATGTGCATTTACCTGATTAATTAAAAATCAAAACCAAATCAAAGGACTGCAATGCATCCATGCTTCATGTACAAACTTCATCATTCAGGTACAAATTTGAAATAAGACCACATAATAAGATGATTTGTTCTCAATGATGTATTTTCAACATTTAATTATAAGATCCTGTCAATGCTATATAGTACTGGAAGCTAAAGAACAGCAGTTTTAAAATCAAATTAGGTAAAAGAAGAGAATGATTAACCATTTATTGTCCTCCCTCCTCTTCATATCGATATCTTTCTTGATCTCTTTGCCCGTGAACAACCCCGCTCTCTTAATCTCTTTCTTCGGAGAAGAACCCCTCCTCGCTTTCCTCGGTGGTGAGAGATCCTCCCTCGAATCCACCGGACCACCACCACGGCTCCTCCGCGGCGGAGACAAATCACCACTCGCCGACGTGACTCGAGGAGGCCTAGACCGACGAGGGGGTGAAAGGTCGCCGTCCACCGTCTTTGGAGGAGTGTCAACTTCCGAAGAGCGGTGACGCGTCCTCCGGGGTGGAGAGAGGTCATCCTGTCCCGGGTCAGGTGAAGGTGACTCAAAGCGCCTCTGCCGGGGAGGGGAAAGGTCAGCATCCACCGTCGATGAGGGTTTCGCATCATCATTGACCGTGACCCAGCCACTCCCATCTTCGGAGATGGCGTTATAAGGCCGTCTCAATCGGATCATCTCCAATCGCCTCATCCGCTTCACTTCGATGTCCTCGTCCACTTGTGGATTGTCCCCATCTGAAGAAACAAAAATTATCAAATAAAATTCAACGGCTAGGGTTAGGGTTAGGGTTTTGAGGGAGTTACCAGAGGAGCTTTCGTCGTCGGCTTCGATCTTCACCGGTTTCTGCCAGACGGGATCTTCATCGACGACGAGGACACCTCCTGCGACGGAGCTGGATGAGGCGGCGTTTGATTTGCTCGGCTTCTTCTTCTTCTTCTTCTTCTTAATGTCGTCTTCGTTGCCGCTCTGGTACCTCTTGAGGTAGTCCTTCAGTGGGACCGAAGAGGGTGCGGCAGCGGACGCCGCCATTGTTGAGACGTCAGAAGACGAGACAGAAGAGAGAGACTCCCCCCCCCCCCCCCCCCCCCTCGAAGGTCTCTTTGCGGAGGACTGAATGAGAGACGTGTCGTTACTGATAAGTGATGTACGGCTTAAGTTTTGGGCCTTTGGAACATGAGCGGGCGGTGCCGGTTATTTCCACACGGCAAAAAACTGAACTAATCCCACAGCCCTTCAGGCTTCAATGTTTAAGGGAAATGGAGAGAGAGAAAGAGATAAAAAATGAGAAAGAGAAGCTGGCCAGTGCAGAGGTAGTCCTACCTATCAACGGGTCGCTGGTCGACTTGGATCTCATCCGAATGACCCGACAATCAAAACGGGTCAGGTTTGGGTCCACCTTGACCTGATCCTACAGATCCGTTGGACCTGATTGACTCGAGCTGAATATTATGTGATTTTTTTAATTTATGATCCAACCTAACATTTATAACTAAATATTAAATAATTATTTAAAATTTTAAACATTTTTAATATTTTTACAACATTTTGACTTCACGTAAAAGCATAATAATCCAAACTTTATTTCAAATGTTTTCTCGTAAAAAATTTAAAAATCAAAATAGTGAATAACTATTTATAATTCAATATACTTTATTAAAAAAAAATGAAGTTATTGTATGTCCCAAAGAATTTCTTCAACTTCTCTTCGTCTAGCCTGAGTTTGTTAATGGATCGGCCGACCCGAGATGGAATCGACGCGAAGGACCCAATAGCCAAACGGGTCAGGTCTCTCTGCCGACCTCGACCTCTGGACCCCGATCCAGCTTGACAGGCCCATCTAGTCTCACCCACCATTTTTCTTACCCCACCAATCGGTTAAAAAAAAACCCGGTGTTTTACTATCCCTCCTGATCCAGCCAGTTTGACCAAATTTGGTCGTCATTTCAGGTTTTGGATGACCGGATTTGGTCATTATTTCAGGTTTTGGGCGACTGGATTTTGTCGTCATTTCAAGTTTTGGGCGACCGAACCTGGTCGAACATAAGTTGTAATAAAGTTTATAATTTTTTTTCTTAAAAACATAATCTCACGACGTGTATCCTCCTTAAATCCTTCATATCACTCCAAGTCTGATTTGCAATATAGGGAGAATAAATCATTATTCTTAAATGTAGAATTTAAGAACATTTTTTTTACATAAGTTACAGACAAATTTCAAAAGCCAAATATAAAATGTGTTTGGAGCCTTGGAGGTAGATTTTTTTTTATTTTCAAACAAAGAATCATCTTAACTACGAATTCAAACAAAACTTAAAAATGATATATATTTGTCTAATAAGATATTTTTCTATAAAAATTTGAATTAATTGAAAGTATACATACGTACATTTTTTTCAGTCCCTTAATTGTTGTTTGGATAAAAGAATAAATGTAGAATATGATGGATAAATCAAAAAATTTATTTGTTTACAAGGAATAAGTAGATATAGTTCTGAACCCTGTTCGACCAATTACGGTCGTCCAAATGTGAAATGACGATCAATTCTGGTCGCCCAGAACCTAAAATGGCGACCAAGTTCAGTCGCCCAAAACTTGAAATGGCGATCGATTTTGGTCGAATTGGATTGGTGGGTTCAGCAAAAACACTGATTTTTTGTATTGATGGGATAAGAAAAATGCTTGGTGGGGATAGACATGCCCCCCGTTAACAGGCCTAGACTCAGGGCCAGGAATTAGAGTGGGGGGCTGGAGGGTCAAAAGACAAAGAAAGATAAAAAAAAATAATTGTAGATATATGATAAATTAAGATAAAATTAAAATAGTTGAATAAGTATAGATATATGATAAATTAAGATAAAATTAAAACAGTTGAATATATAATGATCGAGTCTTTGAAGTAATGATGATCTAGAATGATTTATAGAAAATTTAAAAAAATATTGAAATATCATTATTCTCGTCACAACTCGAATAGAACAAAAATTAAGCTTCAAAAATTGAAAAAATGAATATAAAAAAAAACTGATCAGAAAAACATATAAAGATATCATTTAATCTTATATTTTGAAAAGATAATTTTAAACCACACTTCAAAAAATATGAAAGACTCAATATAACAATGATTAAAAATTAAAATAAATAAACAAAAAATCACTAAAATATCCAAACTAGTGAATTTTCAACCCCTCAAAACCATATACCAATGTTTTAAAAAAAACAAAACTTTTCACGATTTTTTTTAAAAAAGATATGGGACTCCAAATCTCAATGAGCGCTAATACACTCAGTCTTTTTTGTAACCCAATTTACATTTGTCATATCTAATGTAATATATAAAATAAGTTAACACAATACATGTTACACTATTACATAAAATATAAATAAAATTTATGCATTTATTTCTTATGAGTATATACTTTATTCCTATAAAAGATGAATATACTTTATTATATAGGCATATACTTCAAAAATAATCAAATGTAAGCATGTTAACTGAATGCAAATGGGACTACACGTAATATTTTTGAATTTTAAACACACTCATTGAATTAGGATTTTTGCATATATAAACCTCAAAACTTAAAAGGGTTTAAACTGTACACAAATACCATTTTGAAAAGTATTCTTGAAAACTTAAAAAAAAATTGTGTGAAATACTCCTCAAAAGAGTATTCATGTAAAATCTAAACATTTTTATAGGTGAAAATAGAATTTCAAAAAAGATATATTAACAATAAATTTTAAATTTTTTTTTGAGAGGCTCAAATGGGAAAAAAAACATTACAATCATTCCGACCCATGCATTACGATACATGGCCTGGGGGGGGGGGGGGATCGGGGGGGGGAGGATGGCGGCGGACTCTACATCCGACCATATCGGAGGAAATGCCGGCAAGACCAACATGCTCGACATTTGTGACTGCTTGAGAGAAGACTCTTGAGAGAATGTCTTACTTTGAAATTGAACTTCCCTTTCCTACATGTGGTCCTCTCAAATCAATTTTGGATGATCAAGCATCCATTTATCCTCATGTTGGCATTATTCTCATTTGGATAGAACAGTACAAACGGTGTGATCACGACAATGGAACATCCATATAATTTAGTGCTCGTGATTTCAATGTAGAATCTTAAACGTCACACGATTACTCTAGTTTTTTTTCTTCTTCGTTTGGTGGGGTGGGGTGGGGTGGGGGAGGACAAAGAGGACTAAGGTCCGTTTGGTTGCACCGATTTGGGCGATTCTGTTTTTTGAAAAGCTAAAATCCCAAAATCGTGCAGTCAAACGGGTTGGATTCCGACGGAATCAAAAGCTGGATTCCTTTTAATTTCTCTCTCGAAATCCGTGTTTTAAAAAGCTCAGAAAGTGTGATTTTCGGTCGGAATCGATTTTTTGAATTGAAAAACAACTTTCTTTACCAAACATTAAACCCCTTTCAAATATTGATTCCTAAATTTAAAAAAAGCATCACAAAAAAGTCAAGGTCTAAAATCATCTTAAAAAGCAGCTTTATTCTAAAATCTACTTTTCAATATGTGTTTCCAAACGGAGCCTAAATAGCTGATCCAATAATTCTACTTTGAGAAGAATGAAAGCAAAATGTCATATACTCTATCGCGGGACGTCCCAATAGTAAATTTATTGAGTTGCGTTATTATTATTATTTTTTATTTTTTATTTTTAAGTCTCCATAAACTATATGATTTAGTGATCGATCTTTCACTTCTTTATATTTTAATTTAAGCCCCCAGATTTAAAGGATAAGTTCATTTTTAGTCCCTCCCAGAAATTAAAAAGAAAACCAAATGATTTAGTGATAGAACCTTCTCAGGAACTAATAAGAAATATACTCCTTAAATCTAGAGATTTAAGCTGAAATATGAAAAAGTGAGAGATCAAGATCACTAAATCATATAGTTTATTTGGATTAAAAAATAAAAAACCCTATTTTTTTGGTACAGAGTCATTTAGAGGACGAGATACTCTAACCATACAATGATAACTCATTATCAATTCTAGACAAACCTTGATCAATGTGGGTTTAGAATATACAGTGAGTTAAAAATCCCACTAAAATATGTGATTTAATTTTTTCACACGCATGCAACAAATATCAAAGGCTCGATCATAGACAATTGAAACACTGTTTTTTATTTTTACATATTTTTTAATTTTTGAAGCTTTTGGAACCAAGAAGATCAATGTACTTAAAGGTTGCTAAATTTTGAGCTCATTGATTCAATCATTAATAAGATAAAGAATGATGATGGTGATGATAACTATGAAGGTCCCTCCCAGTCCCAGGGACTAAAAAACTAGTACACCCGAATTGGTTGTTCACGATTTTAGCTTTTAGTTTTTTGAAAAGTCGAAAAGTTAAAATCGTGCAGCCAAACGGATTAGCTTTTTGCAGAATCGGAAGCTGGATTCCTTTTAATTTTTTCCTTGAAATCTGTGTTTTAAAAAGCTAAAAAACAACGTTTTTTAGTTGGAATCGATTTTTTGAATTGAAAAGTAGCTTTCTCTGTCAAACATTAAACTTTTTTCAAATATTGAATCCTGAATTAAAAAAAAGCATCATAAAAAAATCAAGGTCTAAAATCATCTTAAAAAGCAGTTTTATTTCAAAATATACTTTTTAATCTGTATTTTCAAACAGACCTAAGACTTTTTAAGCTAATTTTAAAATATATAACACTTAAAAAAATAAAAATATAATATGTCTTCCTATCATCTCTCTATATCTATAATCAATAGTCACAAAATTTATTGAAAATTTAGATCACTGGCATAAGTCATTCCAATGATGATTTTTTAGCCGTTTTATAATCCAGTGTAATACATAATTTCTTTTAAATAAAAAATAAAAAATTTAATGTATTTCAATATATACCTTTATTTTATATAACGACATGTGTTTCAACAAGAGAGTATGATTTAGGTTCGTTTAGATATGAATTTAGGTGAATTCTGTGTTTGAAAAATTAAAAATTCTCAAACTCAAATTCAAACACAATTTCAACGTTTAGTTTTTAAGTCATAATCTTTTTTTTAAATTAAAAAATCTTACACTTGAAATTTTTTTAAAAAAATTAAAATATTTACACTTGAAAATATATACCCTATCATAAATCATATTCCCGTTATTTCAAATAGGAGCTTTTAAGTTTAAAACATAAGATTTTAAAAATCTTTTCAAAAATTGGTGCAGTTGCAATAGGTGATGTAACTAGGACCGGACCTTTTTCCTTTTCAAAATCAATCAGGGTTTTCAGGACCGATTATATGAATCGAATTTAAATTTTGAATCAGGGGATTATATGGATTTTAAGTCATATTTCAGGGGGTTGTATGGATTAGGAATTTCCCATGGGAGTGCGGTTGCAATTGGTGATGTAACTAGGATCGGAGGGCCACAAATTTTTTAATCGAACGGTGGCAGGAAAAAATGGATCGAATTTCATTTTGAATCTTAAAAAATAAATACATGGAAAGTGCATTATTTTCGCGGGGGATCTTGAACTTGAATTAAAAAAATAAAACATGAAAAGTGCATTATTTTCGCGGGGGATCTTGAACTCGACTCGTCGTCGTCTCCTTTTCTTTCTTTTCTCTTGCGGCCTATATAAAGCCCCCCTTTTAGAATCAATTCGATGCCCCCCGTTTTTTCCTCTTATTCTCAGATCTAGATTCGAATTCAATAACGTCCTTTCCTTTTTTGGATTCTCCCTCCATTTCGTCCCTATTTAATCGACAGCAAAACCAAGATCTCTTTCAGGGTTGATTGATTCGTCGCCGAAGCCCCCCCGCTTCTTCCCTTCTCGATCTCTTCAGGTACGGATCCAATATTTCAGATCTGATTCGGTTTTGATTGAAATCTCAGTTTTGAATGGTCTGCGTACTTGCATTGTCAGGTTTTCTGTGAATCTCCGTTGTAGATCTGTTTGTCTTCGGATTTGTTTGGTTTTGCATGGTTTCTTCTTTAGATCGTGGTCTTCTCGAGCGATATTATGTGTTTGTGTCACATTACATCTTGCATTTTTTAGGTGGATCTGAGAGGATTTTCAGATAGAGCAGGATTTCTAGTTTTGATTGAGCTGACCTCGTTTTACATGTGGAAATGCATTGTTTGTTTACTTTGAAAAGGAAGATTCATTGTACATGAGCCTGTAAACGGTTCTGATACGGACCATATCCTATTCAAAATCATTCATATATTAATATTCGGATTCTGATCTTTTCAGATTCGGATTGGATACAAATATTTTTTTGGATAATTGACATGTTTGAATATGAAACTATTTTGGGCAATGAGATAGTGAGGTGACATATTTAAGTGATGAGAGAATTAAAATCGAGACTTCAGGCTTCTCGTATCATACAAAGAAAATAAAACAATTATTTAAATTTTTATGACTATGATTAATTTTAAAAGATAAATTAATTTGAACAATATACTATACAAATATACATATATAATTTTGCAATATATGTCAGATTCAGATATTTTCAGAGCAGATATATGATATACGTATCGATACTCCAAATATTTAAATATTGTATAATTTCTGTTTTTGGATACTGATCTAGAGCGGACGCATATATTTTTCAGATGATTTAAAAGCTTAACTGTATTATGGTGATGAAGAACCCATCATTAGTTGAAAAAAATACTTGGACACACAAAATTACCCACAAGACCTATGCATTGAGTAAGCCCAGAGAATTCGAACTTGAGATCTATGGGAAGCAACCCCATATTTGTAACAAAAGAGCCAACCCTGTGTGGATATAGAAAATTCTTTTTGAAAATATTATAATGCATATTTTTACCTTCGATGATATTACAAATATTTTCATGTAAATGTGACAATTTCTTTTTTTCTTTTTTCTTTTTTCCCTTTTCTTGGATGTACTTAAGCTTTGAATGTATGAACCCAGTTCCGTTATGGTTTTCCGTTATTTTGTACAATTGTTGAGACATTAATTAACATAAAGCAAATCCATTTGGAACTATATAGACTAGAAAGATCATTTTTTTTTGAACTACTTATTTTTTTGAGTTGATTTGATTTAATCCAAATACACACTGCAAAGTTTTTTTTGCATTGAATTATCTTGCAATATTGATCAGAAGCTAATACTTGTAGACTTGTTCAGGTACAGCTTTTTGCAATCAGCACCAATGGGCAGTGAGTTTGATGCACCAGCAGTAGATTCAACCAAGGTAATTTTTTTTTCCATGGTGCAAATCAAATGTCTCTGGTTCTGTTTCTTCATTCTGTAGTACCTAACCATCAAATTTTTAGTCCGTGCAGTGCTTCATGTGCTTTGCATAGGTTGGTAGACTGAAAATGTTAGTTTACAATTTAGTGTGTAGTTTCTTTATTATGTCATAACTATCTTGACATTCTAGATGCATGTAAAGCATTTGTTCGTTATTTGGTGCATACAAAATGCTGTGTTTTTTTGGAGAGCTATATAATAGTAAAACTCCTCCTTCCATGGGATCATTTCTAAGATATCTTTTACAAAAACTGGTAATGCTTGTATAATTTTGAGAATTCTGGTTGACCTTTGTGGCATTGCCAGTATATTTTTTCATCAACTACCACAGTAGGATTCTTTTTAAGGCAGTTTTGAAGTAGCTCTATGTCATTGACAATATGTAACTTTTTATGTGATATTTAACTTATGTTTGCAAGCAAGAGGAAAAGAGTCCCCTAGAGTTCCAGTTAGTCAACTCCGCGCCTCAAAAACAAAGAATGCATGTGTCTTTCCCAGTCCCATATACTTGATCAATATACTAGTCATACTTAAAACAGAGGAACTTCTTCAGTTGCTTGGAGCTGAACAATCAATTTTTTTTTTCCAATCAACACCTAATAATGATTTTCTTTCTTGTCAGCAATAGTTGAGATTTCTATTTTGATGGTTTCTTAACGATCCAAATTCCAAAACAACTGCTCTAAGAAGGCAACTGTAATCAATAACAATGAAGCTTAGAGAGCCGCTCTTAGATTTAGATCACCAACAACTGCTCTGATAAAGGCTCGTTTCGACCCTGTGTAGATTTATTGATTTGGGTACTACATTCATAGCCTTCCAGATCAATGGAATCTGGTGGATGCCACCATTCTCAGAAAAAAGATTGGTATTAATTTAAATTCTGTTTCCAAATGTTTGATGTAGTTTCCAATCATACAAATGATTGCACCCATCCTGCAGTGGTTGTAATTTTTTAAGAATTTCGATTCCTATTCTTTTTATTGAACTGCATAATTAAATTTGAATAATTTTTTATGCTTATGTGTATTTAGCATGCCCAAGCATGCTTTGGAAAAATTATCAAGGCATTACATGTTAACCGACTTCTAGCATCATTAGTTTCTTTATATGTTCTTATTGATATTCCTTTTCAGGATGTCTTGTGATGCCCACATGTGGTTGATATATGATAGGTGTACTTTTTTGTGCAGGTCGTGAATGGATGTCTTTCAAATGACAAGAAAGTTACGGTTGTTTTTGTTTTGGGTGAGAATTCCATTTTTTGGAGATGCATATCTCGTGGAGCTAATATATTTCAATTCCAATTCAAAATTTCATGATTCATCTGATATAATATCCACTTTGTTCATATTAAATTTGATTTACATATTTGTGTAGATTATGTCAATGATAACACCTCAAATAATAAGAAAAAGGTAACTTATATGAGGATAAAAATAAAGGACAAATTATATATGTTTCTTGCTAGAGTTGATTCTAGTTGTCATGGTATAGTATCACCATAATATGCTTGTGGGAGATGAATTATTTTGTTGGTATCTTGAAGAATGCCATTATGTGGCCAAATAATAGCTTGAATCATCATTTGCATCTAGCTCTTAAATAATTCATTGCTTTGCAATCTAATGGGATGAATACGGAAGTGACCTCCATCTCTCATTATATGCACAAAGATACTTATTTCACTTTTAGGTAACTTACCTACTACCTGAAGTATAGAAATTTAACCTCCACATATCTTCTCAGGTGAGTACCATCAGTTGCCACATGGAAAATAAACACACACACCATTGCCTGCATTAATATGTTTAGTTACAATGAAAAACTGAGATGAACATCGTTCTCCTTGGCCTCCGTGGGTCTTCCATGGAGTTTGTGGTTTTACCTATGTTGCCATAATTAATGTGACTAAACCTGAGTGACAGGTTTACCATGCGTAGTGGAAGGATAAGGTGACGCAAAGCTTTACATAGTGTCAGATTTACAAATAGCCAATGATTTGAAAATCTGTGGCTGTTTCTTCCTTTGATGAATTTGCAGAAACAATGCGAATGTTAGATGTGCTATTTGACTTTCTTTATGGTGGTATGCTACTATGCTAACTTTAAAATAAACCATTGTTATAAATGTTGTGACTAATATGAGTACGATATGTAACTGAAGGTTAATATTCGATTTTTTTTTTTTTGAAATTTCATGTAGCCAATGCAAGTAGAATAGCAGTTCATATCATGTCATTATTGTTTTATATTTTTTAGCCAGATTTGTAGTAACAAATGGCAAAAATTTACAAACAGGTGGCCCAGGCAGTGGAAAAGGTACCCAATGTGCAAACATAGTCAAATACTTTGGATTCACCCATTTGAGTGCTGGAGATCTTCTTCGGGCTGAAATCAAATCTGGTTCTGAAAATGGGTACGTAAAAGTTCATTCTTCTATTTGATGTCTAGCATGTTATCTCTGGAAAAATATAACCAATTTTCGTAGCACTGGCTGATAAACTGTCTAAGATATGAACGCATATTCTATCTTGAAAAACTTTTTCTCATACTTTCTGATTTTTTTTCTGGTGTGTGAACATGTCCTACCTAACTGTATATGGGCATTATTACCTTCTCCAATTTCATTAAATGTGTGAATCTCTCTTGACATGTCACTACTCTTCACCTTGTGAGCCACAGAACCATGATACAGAACATGATAAAAGAGGGAAAGATTGTTCCTCCTGAGGTAACAGTGAAGCTTCTCCAACGTGCGATGCAGGAAAGCGGAAACAACAAATTCCTTATTGATGGTTTTCCCAGGAATGAAGAAAACCGTGCTGCATTTGAGAAAGTAGTAAGTTGTCATTCAACAGAAAATCATCTATAATGATTACTTATGTCTCCCTTCTTTTTTTTTAATCTTGAATAATGTGGACCATCTTGTATTTGCAGACCGGAATTGAGCCGGAATTTGTTCTCTTTTTCAATTGTTCAGAAGAGGAGATGGAGAGGCGACTTCTGAGCAGAAACCAGGTTAGTGATGGAGGTTGGTTTCTTTTTATTTCCCACGCATCATTTCCATTCATCTTTTTATCGAATTGCTCTTCCTTTTTGGTCATCAGGGAAGGGTTGATGATAACATTACAACTATAAGGAAGAGGTTTAAGGTTTTTGTAGAATCCAGTATACCTGTAATTGAGTATTACGATGCGAAGTCCAAGGTCCGAAAGGTAATTTTCAGAAGAAACAAAGTTATCGATTCGCGCTCTTGTTTGTATACGAAATCTCATATGCAATAGTCTTCTGGCATAACTAATGTCTTGAATTGAACAATGTGATTTGCTTCATGTAGATTGATGCTGGAAAATCCATAGATGAGGTCTTTGAGACAGTGAAAAACATTTTCACCCCAGCCAACTAGTAAGGCTTTTTTATTCAACGGATTATATTTCTCCAAATGTCATTGCAATTGCATAGTATATGATGTGCAATTGGGATTCTGTTTTTGGTTGCAAAACCAGTAACCTTGATGGACTTGAAAGTGGTTCTGAAAATGTCTTCAGAAGAACTGGCCAAATATATTAGCTTCATTGGATGTTTTAAAACTGTCGACAGATGGAATAAGGAGCGGATATGGATCTGTGTCTCTTAACAAACATTATCTTCCGAATTTTAGTTATCTAATCGTATAATATTTTAGATCTTATAATATATATTTTCTTTAAAAACTCAGTTCTATTACATTAAATATTTGTTAGAGAAGGATATTTTTATCCCAATTTCCTATTTGTATCCACATTCATTTTTACGTATTCAAACCCGTATTGGATCATTGAAATATGAAAATTCTGATATTTTATTTGAATTTTTGGTATGTGATTTTTTTCCTGATAAATAAAGGCTTGATTGTTATTATTATTATTATTATTATTATTATTATAAATTGTTGCAATCAAGAACCCATGGTATATTGTGTGCTAATAAAAGATCCAATTGCTATGTGTTGGCAGGCTTACTAGAGTTGGACGAGACCATCATACAATATACAATTTTAAAGGTACCACTTCTGAAATTCATTTCTTCTTTTTTCTTTAGATGTTTCTAATTCCCTGCAAATAGTATTCATAATTGAAAATGTCACATTTTTTCAATCTATATATTTCAAATCGCCAATAATAATTCGCTTTTTGCAGGAGTGTATACGGAGTGTCTGCTACATAAGTTTATGTGATACTATGGATCAGCTCTTACTAGGCGCATACGAACTATATATATAATCATAAAATGGTGCACTTCACCATTGGTTGCATCTTTGATAGTATTATCATGTGTTTGTCATAATTTATCCCTTAATATGGTTTTCTATATTCTTGACAAATGGACATGATGTTCTTTGGATCATCTTATGTCCCATATATGTACAAGAGATCTTTTTAAAGAAAATATATATATGTTTTTAATATATAAAAATACATGGGAACAAAGTTGAGTAATCTTTAAAGATCATGGTCACAGCTCACAATGCCGGTGGGCAACAGGTATTCGAGAAGGGTTTGGTATAATACATTCATTTCAAGATGCTAAAATTACGAAGATAATTAAATTAGCCACTCTTAACATGGTAAATTCTAAGTAATATCCCAAATACTTTGATCATTAATGATTAATGTGAGAAATATATGCAATTCCAAGTGAGGTGCGAAGGTGACAATGATAATTATTACTCAGATTTGTTTAAACCATTCAAATTAAATGGATAGTTGAGCTTGTTTTAAGGAGTAGAATTACTTGTGAATTCAGTTCAGTAGATCTTGCAGGACTAATTTTGTTTGGGATGATGGTGAATGAACACGTGAATGAAATTCTACCAAATTAGAATGAACACCAAACAGAATGATTGTCTAACGCGATTGTGACCATCTAATCTTATTGAGTCATTATGATTGAGATGTTATATCAAATTTTAAAATTAAAATTATAATCAATTAAATTCTAACTTTTTTTTATGATTCAATTAAAATTTATATCTCAAACGGATAAGATCAAACTGCCACGATTGTGTTGGACAATTAAATTGTTTAACACTTATTGGACCTAACCAGATAAAGTTTCTTTTCAAAAACCATAGTCGGATTTTTAAAAAGTTGCCATGGAAAGTAAAATCTTCAAAAACTATTGAGATAAAATCTTCCAAAATATCCCAATCCATTTTCAAATGTTACCAAAATCCTGGGCCAATTTGACTAGAGGTTAAAGTTGGAAGATAAATTATCTTAATTTAAGTAAATTCATCAATTTTGTTTATATTCACATCTATCAAAGTTAACATAAAAAGTGTTGATAAATGCTATCTCATTTTTACGTGGAACAAATATCACCATTTTTATTTTAAAATTGCACCAATTGTCTTTAATCTATCCCGATTATTCTTATACCAAACAGAAATAAGCCGTCATTTCACTCACATATCTTTATAATTATCCATTATCCTACTACTTATCTCCTTATCACATCATTCGAAGTGCACAACAACTTCGTCACTATAGCGAAGAAAATATTTCAATCTGAAATGCAAACAGAGGTTCAAAAAACACACACTCACCAAAAACAAAACCCACAAATTTCACTTCCCGTGTCTTCCCCCTCTAATCCACAAAGATGATACCATTCTCTTTAATGGTGTCGATGACAATCCCGAGCCTCCCCTCGACCCTCTCGTCCTTCTTCGGCTCGAACGAAACCGCGAACACGTCCGCCTCCTTCGACCGCTCCGCGATGAGCCTCCCGATCGTCCTACAGGCGTCCACATCGATGAGCGAAGGCAGGGTGTTCCTGAGGTCCTTGGCGTTCGTGCTCGCGACGGAGACGACCTTGCTCGTCCCCCTGTGGACCACCTTCGCGTGGACGTACCTCTTCGAGAAGAAGACGTTCAGCAGGAACGGCCTCATGTACATGTCCGTCCTCTGCTTCCATGATTTCCGGCTCGGTCTCTTCGCCGCCTCTCCGCGGGATCTCCGCGTCCACGCCGCTTGAACCACGCCCACCTGTGATTGGGGAGGATTTGATCAGAAGAAGAATTCATCCTTCTCATGAATCCAATTTTGGTAGATTTCATAGAACGAGAAATTTTGACTAGGATGTGCTACAATGAACAAAGGAATTGAGAATTTCATACGCAATTTTTCTCGGTGCCCCAACTGAAGGATAATGAGAATAAATTTTTTCTCTGTTGGGTCAATTTGACGTTCATTCTCGTTCAGTTCTTGTGATTTGGGGAGGATTTATCAGAAGAACAAGAAGAATTAGTTCTGATAGATTTTTACCTGAGATACCGATGAATGAATACGAAAATGAAAATTTTCAAATATAATTTTTCTCTGTGTTCCAGTAAAAGAAGAATGAGAATGAACACAAAACTGATACGTTGTGATAATCAAGAAAATTGAATTTGAAATCCTTCGTTCCTGTGTTTAAATTTATTCTTCTACATAATCAATCAAAGATTCAGAACTGAAAATCTTAGAAAGGAGGAATTCTCCTTCTGGATCAGCGTTGCCCAAAGTGGTCCGCGTGTGTCTGGAAAGTGTTTAATGAGTGGTATTAGAGAGAGAGAGAAAGAGAGAGGACCTGATGTTGTGGTGGGAGATGGGGAGGGGAACGGGTGAGGGAGATGGGGAGTTGGGGGAGTGAAGAAGACCACGAAAGCTGAGACGGTGTTGCGGATCTGTTGCGGTGCGTCTGCGGCGGTTGTAGGAGAAGAAGCGACGCTGGCGTAGCAGCGTATGCGCAAGCCATCTCTCTCTCTCTCTCACTCTCGCTCACACTCACGCGCAGACAGTCTGAGCTCTCTCGCGCGCGTGATGGATAGAGGGGACTCGGGTAACGATAGGCCTTCCACCCCGGTGAGATTTAGGGTTACGTTTACCTCATCCCGATAGGCCTGAAAATGGAGATACACTGGTAACGTTGTAAAAAAGTAAAGGGAGTATTTAGATACACTATTGTAAAATTTTTTATTTTAATTTTTGGTTTTTATTTTATTTTAAATCCCTATGAATTATATAATTTAGAGATGGATCTCTTCCTTTTTTCTTATTAGTCATGGGAGAGACTTGTTATTAAATTGTTTGATTTTCTTATTAGTTCTTAGAGATATTAAAAATGAACATATTCTTTAAATTGTAATATGAAGAAGTGAGAGATCAATCACTAAATCATATAGTTTATTAGAACTTTAAAATATAAAATATCCTTAATTTTTTATATATTAGAATAGTGCAATATACATTGTATTATCAATGTACACTCTGATAAATTGCTAGAGACTGTTTTTGCACTACAAAGTAGATTGCACGACGGGTTGAGTATATTAGTTTAAAACCAGCAATAAATTTCAGAAAAATTTAAGTGAAGATTTAGATTTATTGTTTCAAATTAACCATTGGAGGGGAATGCATTTTTTTAAAAAATATAACCGTATTTGATAATTTTAAATAGTATGGTTTGGATGAGTATTTTTCTTTATAAAAAAGTGTGCTGCTATAATCTCCACGTCTAAGTATATACTAGACTATCTCATGTGTACTCTGTTACAAAAACTGTAAATATATTTACATTTACTTCACATGAGTACGCATTTTATTTTATTTTATAAAAAAATATACTTTATTAGCTACACGTATATTTACAAAATGTGTATCAAAATACTACAAAACACCCCATTATGTGACTGAATGTAACATTTTCCTTCAAAAAAGCATTCTTATATTGATATGCTAAATTGATTCTAGTAACAGAGAACAACCTTTACTTGCCAAATATTAATAATAATCATATAACATTTTACATCTGACTCCTGGTCTATATCCCTTCCTTCGTTGCTCCCAATAACATGATTCTAATGCATAGCAAAATTGTCTCAAAACACATCAAATAAATTTAACATCAAAATCGTCAAAGCGATTCCTCCTCTGCCTTTTATTGTTCACATGATTAGGTTTGGCATGCCATTGTCTCCTTTTCCCGAGCACTCCATCTTTGCAACTCGTCTTATAATTCATATGTTTCTCCTTCACTGTCTCTCTTATGTCAAAGGATGGCTTCACTGTTTCTTGATCAGGGTCCCCTTGTCTCCTTTTCCCAAGCATGCCATTCTCGCGACTCGCATTACAAGTCTTCTGTTTCTTCTCCAGAGTTTCTTCTTTGTCGGGGGAAGGCTTGTTTGCCTGGTGGCGTATTTCTTTGTCATCGTTTGTCACTAACTTCTTCTCGGTGTAGAATTTCTGTACAAGTTTATGAGACAGCTTTGCCAGAAAAGGACCTGATATGGACTTGTGGACGGGCCTATATATGCAGTGTTTGGAGAACACACAATGAGTTTTCGAGGGCAGTGAAACACTGAAGAGTAATGGAAATTTTAGTCAGGGTGAGTTTCACCTCTGTAAAAATACTCGGCCTCGTACAGCAGATATTTCATGGAACAGAATCGGTTGCGGTAGCACATCTTTCTTACTAATAACCTGGTAAGAAGAAAAATAGATCACAAGATAACAAGAGCGTAACAAATCAAAGAGGCTGCAATACAAACCCCAACAAATATTTTACTCTGAGAGGAAGAAGAAAGGGGGGCTGAATAAGGAAAACAAGCATACCTTCCCGGGTGGATTAACTCCTTCTGGAGGTCTGGGGATGTGGGTATGCGAGGAAGGACATTTGTAGAACACAGATCTGCAAAACAGTAAATAAGTGGTAATTATGTTCAACCAGGAAACGATTTTGAGAAGGATACTGTTTGTGGTCACCTGAAATATGCATTGCAATAGAATGGCTATTTGCCTATTTCACAAGTTTCTGTTTTCTAATGAGGGCTGCCTCCAAGATAATGCATGGCATGGCCACAAAAAAATATTTTCATAAATCTTTAAATTTGACCAATTCTGTTGTCTCTATATAATGGTTAAACACGTGGGCGAACTAGACATAAGCAAAAGATCAAAATCATGATGTGAGAAGGGTGTGGGCATGTGTGCCATGTTGGTTTAGACACAAGCATTGGTGACAGACACTGCCCTGACAGGAGGTGCCCTCATTGAGATACCAATGTACATTTCAGAGTGATCAATTAAGCAAAAAGCACGATTTTTGGATTCATGAAATTAGGCATTGTAATTGGCATGGGACATCATTTATTTTAAAATATTGCAAGACTTTTTTAATCAGACACTTTGAGATATTTGTTGTCATACCAAAGGAAATGTAAAAATGAGCAATACAAGTCATATGATATGATTGATTGAACAACACAATAACAATTTAAACTCACATGACTTGATTCTTTGTTATCGACCCCATTTCTCCAATCGGTGAATGGACTTCTGGTAGGCAAATATTCTTCTTGGAAAGGTAGATGTAGCCGCTCATCCCATCACTACATTAAAGCTCTTAGTCAATGTCTGCTGACGGAAAAATAAGCAACTGATATATGTGAAGTAACATTAACCAGATGATTTTAAGATTATCTACCATGAATTCGCGAGACATCACCTGGACTAAATCTTATGACAAAAAGCCTAGTATTTTGAGTCATTAATCATATAGCTCATTAACATTTTAAAAGATGCTTCTTCAAGGATTTCTGTAGAACATGGACCAAGTTCAAAACAATGTGCATTGATAAAGGGAGGATAGCGGAAGGAATTTTAGGCCCCTCTTTTGCAAGATGAATATCCCACTTTGGTTGCGATTATAAATAGCTGCAACACATGCACGGGATGATCTTCTGTGGATAAAACAGTGGTAATCTAGCTATAATTGATAGAACTGACTTTAGTTCATAGAAAGAAGGGTTCTTGAAAATCTAAAGGACTATTTAATACCAATGTCTCGAGGTTAACTATATGAACCTCTCTCACCACAAATTTTTCCCAAAGGAAAATAAAGTTGAATCAATAAATATAAGTCCACATTTTGGTATAACATGAAAAATACAACTTTGATCACAATTATGAACAGCTATACCACAAGGGGAAATTTTTTGCTTTAGATAGACAGGTGGAGTATATAGCTCTAATCGGCAGAACTAAATTTAGTTCCATTAAAAGAAGGGTTCCTGAAATCTTAAAAAGACTCGTGTTGAGATTAGAATTTATCTCAAAAATAAAAGTGCTCTCTAAATCTTTGGCTTCAAACAAAGGAAAAACTATGAAAAAAGCATTTAAGACAAACCAGGCTTTTGGGCCAAACCTGATCCTTGGATCAATTCTCTTTTTAACTTTGACCTTCGATAATTTTGGATGATCTTTATTTTGCTCATAAAAAGAACAAATCTTTGTTGCTAATGGAATTGAAATGTGCACAAACAGTACATCCATGGATGAGCTGTTTCTTTGCTTCTCTTCATCCTATAAGAAAGATACTGGATCTTGATTAGAATATGGAAGATTCCAACAGATCCCATTGACAATTACACCCAGGGACAATCAGCCATCAGCACAGTGATAATTACCGTTAATGTGTGCTCCACCTTTTTTATTTCTGCAAGAAGGCGAGACTCTTCAATGAATGGCAACTTGCAAACAGCCTACACACTCCAAAAGGACGACCATAACACAAAAGGCTCAATATTTTAATTGTATATATTATAATAAAGCAGGAGAAGTAGAGAACCAAATTTTTTTTGAACTATACAAAAAAATAAGAAAACCTTCAACAACTGTAGAAAGTAACTTGTCTAATTGATCCATGATTCATCAAACCTCAAACACAAAATTCAAGTAGTGGGCATGGAAGTAATGATCCACAGTCAGAAAATATGACTGTTATAACCCTTATGGGATTGGCACTTTCGCTAGAGCCATGGACTTGCTCTGTGGATCTCAAATTTGAATGTATATGCAATGAGGGAAAGACAACAAACTGATCACCAACCAGTTTAGTGTACATTCAGCCAAGACATGAAGAGTTTACAATTTCGGAAGGAGAATTGTTGTCAGACCAGCAAGTGGATTTTTTTACAAAAAGAAAAAAAAAGAACAAAAATTAAGGTAAGAGCATTAAGGGGAAGTTAAGTTCTTCCAAATCGTTTTACATGTCTGTTGGTGTGTTTGGAGGAAGAGGACTGGGGAAAAATCTTCTCAAACAGATAATTATGTTAAAATTACATGGGACATCATCCATGATAACTTAAGAGCCTAGAGTACATATAATTTGGGAGATGGCATTGAGAGATTGAATACAGATGAGAGATTTCTCGTGGAGTGGGTATTCCTATTTGATAAGAGTTGTTTGCCTTCTGTTTCTTTTTAAGGAAAACATCTTGTTCCCCTTGGGTGTCCACAAGGACATCCGTCAAAAAAAGAATGAAAAAAAAAGACTTACCTGATGTGACAAATAAACATCTATGCATCATATTTCATAAATTGCACAAGCTATAAAGTATAAAGCAATCCAAGTAAATAGATGGACATGAAATAAATAATGTAATACTACATCCGAGGGTGAATGGCTACCTGCCAGCTGAAACGTTTTCCATTCATGTCAAGCATAAAATCTGCGTAAAATTAATTTATAATGCGTAAGAAATTACATATAATATAAGCCTTTAAAAGTTTCAATCTTCAACAACAGTTATGAACATCTTAAGCAATGACCCTACCTGTGGGATAAAAATCAGCAATTGGAGATTCTGTATCTCTCATCAGCAACCTGTAAGAAAGAGGAAGTGCATGTGCACTACAAATCCACAATTTGATGAGCATACTGGTTATGAAAGGCAAAAACAAAGACACCTGCGGAAAACATGCACCATAACCACAAACCTTGCAGCAGGCAACACACCCATCAACTGGTCAAATGGCTTAAAAGGATTTCCTTGTATAAAGCAGATCTCCAATTGGCTCAGACCATGGAAATCTGAAGCAAATGGAGCATAATGATACGGATAAAACCTGTAAAACAAATTCCAGTGTCATCAAAGAAAGAAATAATAGGATATGCACCAGAAGACTTTCGAAATTTTCAATCATACATAAAATTAGGAGAGTTCAAACAGCCAGTTTTGGACTCTATTGATGCATGTATCGGAAGAAATAATGTTTATAACAAACTTCAATCCAGAACAACAATACCATGCAAATATACTAGTCAGAAAAAAAAATCATATACTAATGAAATAAAGGAGAGATTTAGCTCATACCATTGCCACGAACAGACTCCTTGATAATAGTAGTGCATGACCCAGCACATTCCTTCCACATAATGCAAGACCTACATGAAGTATGAGAGTAAGCTTATGAAAAAAAATGAAATTGTATTTTCTTAGGTGCAGAAGGACAACCCAGGCAAAAAAAGGGCAGCATAATACATACATGAAAGCATAAAAAAGGGAAAATCATACTTCTGTCATAATAATGAATACGAAGAAACAACAAAACATGGCACTGCATAGCAGATAACATGGAATATATCCCATGCTACATGAGCAGGTTCTCTCTAGCTTCTGTCTAATAAATGCCACTGCTATCTAAGTTTGGCATACCAGATCAACACCATGCATCGTGTTTAAAAACATTTGCTGATTTTGACTGCAAATATTACATCAGCCACACATTTCAGAGTCTCAGACCACTATCAATCTCTAAATAATCTATTGAAACAATTCATATAAAGCTGAGGATTCATAAGATAGTAATTACTGATATTAATTAAGGGTTTCTATAATGTTACTCATATCCATTTATTCATTATAGATGAAGTAAAACAGGACAAAGATAGAATGTGGGGAGACATTTAAGGAGAAAATGTAGCCAAAACAGGGTTGGATCAGATGTTTAAAAGTATAATCAGGAAGTGATGCTTCTCATTTCACAGGTTAAAATGGTCAACTATGCTCACAGCACTTCTTTTGATTTTCTCACGGTCCTCTTCTGTCATGACATCAAACTTCTCAGAATAGTATCTCTCCTTCCATCCTTCTTCCCCAAGTCTTATCTGTAGATAAGCTCAAGTGAGCCCAAAACTGCGGTGGATGCAAATAGCACATAGAATGAAGAATTGAAGATACAGATGATGAAAATCAAACCTTGTCAACTACTCCATTACAAGAAACAGTGTCATTTGAAAGAGCTGGAGAGAATCCACTTTTGGAACTTTGTGAGTTCAGATCAGTCTGGTTCCAAGAATCAGTATTAATTTTAAATACACTCGGCTTGGTAATTGATAAATATGATGTCAGAATACTCACACTATTAGAAGTCTGGGAAATGCTTGGCGATTTTGATGCAAATGAAGACCAGAAATTCAGAGAACCCTTTTTTGTTGTAATACTCATCATAGTTGAAACATGATTGATAGATGGGCGTCTAAACTGGATGCTTTCTTTTATTAACTGAACAGGGAGCAATTCATCCATTACTATAAGTGCATTGCACAAACTGACTGAGAAAGTACATGAAATAAGGAAACTACAAAATATGTCAAACTATGGAAGTGAAACCCAACGAATAGTGACTATTAATTCAAAAACTTTTAGATATGAAAAGAAGGCCCTCTACCATGTTTCAACTGTTTATCCATTGTGAAAGTTACGCAATGGATTGAACCAAATTTTGGGTGATATCCCACAAGACAACCATAAATGTCATGAAAATTTATGATCAGCCAGGTAGTCCGAGGCAAGAATCATTGCACCAGGCCAGCTACGAACGATGGACCACCAACCAGCAAATAGAGATAATGCACAAAAGAAGATAACCTAACATCTTGAAAATATCAACAAATCTATGTTTGATCACAGACAAAAGGAAATACTATTTAAGAGGTCAAATAAACCAACCATACCTATCAAATTAAAATCACATTCACCCTGGAGCTTAGGTGTCAATGTTGTTAAAGGAATTCAGCTCTCATATAAGATTCAAAGTTTTCACACACACACTTTAAAAAAAGAGGATCCTCTCTCTCTCTCTCAAAAAAAAAAAAAAAAAATCCAAGAGGAAACCATCTTCATCACTAAAATGCAAGTATCCTACAGTAACTAGAGTATATAGTATAGGGTATAGTTTCCTACCAAAACAAAAAGGTCCCGTTTGGTTCGTGTCATTTTTTTTTTTGTGGAATTACTTTACCAGGAATCAGTATACTAGGAATTATTTTACCAGGAATCATGATTCCATAAGACTGTTTGTTCGTTAGTGGATTTCTCTAAAGAATTATTTTCAAGTGATTGGTTCATATATGAAAAACGATAAGGAATTTGATTTAAATGTCTAAAATACCCTTAATATTATATATATAATTGTAAAATTTATTTTTTTATCTATATCACAATAATAAAAAAAGAATAAATATTTTTATAAATATTTAATGAATGCAAATAAATAAAATAATCAATTATGTAATTAAACATATAATAATGCTATTTTTTCTAAATTAGTTGAATATTATGAACTCTCATAAAAACTAAATAACCAATTTTATTAGTTATGATTCAGAGATATTGCTTTTGGCCTATACCCACATCACACATCACATATTATACCAATTATAATAATATCTAAATTCATCTACAAAAATAAAAACTAAATTAATATCTAATACACAGTTAAGATTTTTTACATCACATATAAAAATTATAACATAATTTTTTAGTTAAAAAATCAAAATGACTATATAAACCCATTATATGGGTGGTGGGAAAAAAAAGAAGAGGAGGCTATTTATTTTAGAAGGGATATACATAGTAATTTCATTAATTTGTAAATGGTATAATAGTAATCTAATTTAGAATTCCTGGTGGAATTTGAGATTACCACCACAAAGGGTGTGAATTTGATTCCACTCTATTTTCCCACATAGATGGATTTTAATTCCAGTGGGGCCCACAATTACCATCAAATTATCACCAACCAAACACTGGATTTTATGCATTTTCCTGGTAATCTCAAATGACATCAAATTCCATCCCAGAATGACACGAACCAAACAGGGCCCAATAGTTTATTACCAAAAGAATAGAGTGTAGTTTACTACCAAAAAAACTGGAGTATAGTTCAAAAGTTTCAGTGGCCTAGATTAGCATATCTTTAACTTACAGGGACAGCTTTCGATTAAAAAAAAATTACAGGGACAGCCCAATGACACTATATATGAATTTCCCATTTATTTCATAGTCCTCTTAGGAAAGAACACATTGATGTGAAGATAAATATATTTCTCATGAAATAGCATATCTACCATTACTTAAAATTTAATGTTCAAATAAAACTATTCTGTAAACAAGCTAATCCGTGCAACTGAATAGTGTCTATTCAGAGACATCAGTAATCAATTGGAAACATCACATGGCAATGCCAACCTGGCCACGTCTCCTAAATATAGCATCCTCATATGATCCAACTTCTAGAATGAAATGCTCAACACGTCCCAGATCAACCTGTAAATGACAAGAACCATATCATCAAGGAAGTGGCATTAGAAAATAACACCTTTCTAGAACAAAGTTAGAGAATTTGTACATTGTAATAATCTGATAATTCGAGATATGCAGAGAAAACATAGAACAGCAATAAAAATAAGCAAAGAAAGTTATAACCAATTCAAAATTTTGTGCATGAAGTTCTACGTGAATGGTTAACATGGAATTTAAATAAAAAAAAGAAGACAAGAACCATCACTGAAAAGCTCATCTATGTAATTCTTAAAAAAATTCATTCGAGAACAGGATCTTGGTCACATTATTTAAAACTTTCCAGTTTTTTATTATGCAAAGACAACTCTTAATCATATATATATATGTATATATACATATATATATATACACATATATATATATTTGGTTTAAAGTTTCATTTGGACCAATATTGCAAGTATCAAATGGTAAATTCATAATTAATTTGTGTGAGGATTTTTATTCTGTATCTAAATATTCAAATCCTGGTACAAGAAAATGACAATAACCCTTGATGACCACAATCAAGATAATAGTAATAGGAAACGATGAGAAGAAGTCCAGCATAACATGCGCAACTGTGAAAGTAATCAAAACTTCTTGTAAAAGTCTTAGGTGGAGCACATGTACAAACCTCGAAAGAATTGGTCAGATAACCACCCATTTGGACAAACTCCTTCTTGTAAATGGCCATGAGTAGGTCAATGGCACCCTATCACATAAACATAAAAGAACTGCTAAGTGTACATATGAAAACAGTGCACCGCTTGAAGAAAATTAAAAATGCTCTTTCTTCTAAAAAGACTGTAACTGTATCATATGTGTCGTAAAGCATGAGCCAAGCATGAGTGGAATTAGAATGCTATGGGTCCCAGAAGCAGAAGCTTCACAACGTGTTGAATTGCTAAGATAGTTTAAAAAAATTGATTACGAACCTCAGAAATCTCAAGTGATGGAATGTGAGGAAGGAAATCATTCCCCACAAGCAAACACATGAAAACAAAATCATCAATCAAGCGCTCTAAGTCTGCCTTTGCCGCTTTACTGGGTATCAAGTCATGCTCCAGATACTCTCTCAGGACCCAAATCTTGAGAAACTGTAATAGATGAAGCATTTATGAAATGACATGATACATAATTAGTCATATACTCTAAAATTATGCTAAAACAGTGGAAAAATTCAGCCCATACTTTAAGATGGTTTTTTCATGCAGTGGAAACAGTGGAAAGGACCACCCAACTTGGGGAGAGTTTGCTTTTCCAAGTTGTTTTAAGAGACTATTAACACAAAGATGCACAGTGACCAAGAAACCTTGCCTCATCTACTTGGGTTCTTTTTTTCTGAAAGTGTCCATAATACGACCAACAGCCCAGTATGAATCAGATATGACTCACAATACTTCTTTTTTTGACAAGGATGACTCACCCTACTTCAATATTTCTTTTTCCATATTGGTTTGTCAAACCCCTGCAGATTGGTGCAAAATTCCCAAGAGGCAAGTTGGTGAGGGCTACCATCCATTGGCACAAATCAATTGAATGATAGGAAAATCAAAAATTGATGTAGGAAAGCCAACCTCATTGGTTACAAGGTTTAAACTCAGTCAATAAAGGACACCCCTTCGACCTTTTAGGATTGAAAGGACTTGAGACAATGAGAGAATAAGGTGTATTAAATATAGGGTCGGTTTATATCTCGAGGGCAACAAATTAGCCAGTACCAAAAAAAAAAAACAGCCCTAAAACAGTTAGTCTTGAAAGTGGCCACAAAAACAAAATTCAGTATCTTAGATAATGAAGAGAATCATAAAATTACATGCAATGGAATGACAGGAAAGGAACATCCTGACAGGTAGAACTTATATGAACAAAAAGAATCTTGCTTAGAGACTAATGGTAAAGTAACAAGTTGAACATAAAGAGTTCACATCCACCCTTCAACTCTATGAATCTCACATGCATAGAATGACCCAAAACATTAGCCAGTTTGTGTTGACCCAAATTATTATTATTATTATTATTTTGGAAGATTGCTAAAGGCCCTACCAGCATAATTATTTAAAGAACCAAATGGGGTAGAGTTCTGAAACAGAGAAGATAAAACATACAGTCCTATGGTATACTAAATATGATGAAATTGGAAAAGGATGTCCTACGATGATAAAACACAACCAAAAGAAATCATATAGACCTACAGTTGCATTATAATATGAGATTGGAAAAGAATGTCTACTACATAATCAATACAAGAAATAGAAATCACATTACAAATTAGTGTCGGACACACCCCAATGGGCATATGGTACAGATATTTTTCAGATATGAGAAATTACATGATACAAAGATAACAAGCTTTGTGTAACTATGCTATGTGCTAAAGCAGCAACACACTATCATATAGAGACTTAACATTTCCATTTTCTCCAGTATCTGATAAGGAAGATGGAAGCCCGCAAAGGAAATGATAAAAATAAAAATCTCCTCTTCTTTATCTCTGAGGTTGTTTTCTCAAGGCATATCATATTATAAAAAGAAAACAATAAAACAGGAGAAACAACCACACTAACCTGAAAAGGCTGTCTTGGCGCATCATCAATCATTTCATTCATTAAGACATTTCCCCCTTTGCATTCAGACGTTATCCTTGCACCTTTATTAAATTTTCTACTACTTTGCACAGCACGAACATCCTACACATTAAGTTAGAACAATTAATCACAATGCAAAAAACTAAAACTGAATAGAAATATTAAAAAATTCTTCAACAGCTTCATTTTCCAACTTGAGAGTTTGTGATCCTCGTTTTCCTAAACATGTGCATGTTTTGAACATTACACTCCAAAGCTCCAAAAATACCTCTCTAAGAATCACAAAGTGAATCTCATGTGTTGCCAGAGCAAGCATGATCAAATCAGCATCCTGAGACAAAGGCAGCACCATGAGCTTGTGTCCAACCAACAGCTTAGTAGGCATAACCATTTAGCTCCACAGTTCTCAAACCAGGACAAACAGCTTCAGACAATCATAATTTATCGACCAACGACAATAGTAATTAAAAGCATCCATATTTACCAATCCATACAAGCAATGGCATGTGTTGGGGTCGAACCCAGGTAGGTTACGCTGCAAGCGGATGTAAGACATTATCTTGTGCTCCCCCTCGCCTGGCACACTCGCATCAGACAGGATAACCTTCAAGATTTTTCTTCTCAGACAAAAAAAAAAAACACAATACCTTCCATGGATACAAAAATAAACGTGATTCTACCTTAACGGACCGCCAGCCCGGATCCCTGTTCAATCTGAGGTGGATGTAATACTGAAGGGCAGATGATAGAGTAGCCATGAATTCAGTTCCAGGTGTTATAATATTCGAATCCAGATTTTCAATCGGCTCCAGATCCTCTAATTTCTTCTCATGTGACTCAAAGTTATTCCTGAGCTTCTCCGCTTCTGCGGCCTAAAAAAAAGGAATTTCATGACTATTTGATTACAAGGAACAAACATGAGCTTGATATTACTCCATAGGTTCCACCAACTCACCAAATCAGCTGCATCTTTAGCAGCTCTGAATCGCCTCGATCGCTGCTGATTCATTTTCGCCCGTGGCGCAACCCCATCTATGCATGGTTTCAATAACAAGAATTACAACAATAACTTTTCAAATTTGACACCAAATGATTAGAACACAAGAAAAAGTTGCCTCCTTTGCGCTCGCACTCACTCACCAATCGCCATGTAAAGAAGCTTCCTTGGCCGAATCATAGTAAAGATGCGATCAATGTATCTAAAAATGGCCTTAAAGACCTCATCATAAGATTTTGGCGCAGGCTGCACAGTTCAAAAACATTTAACTACGTAAAAAAATAACAATCAAACAAGCAAACAAATATTTTTCACTGGATCTCTACCTTCCCTTCTGGGTGGAAGCAAGGGTGAATGATCCCGTTCATGTCCAGATACAGATTGTCGAATTCAATCTCGTTAGGGTTCGGCCGGCTAACGTCAACGGGAACCAAGACACCATTGACGTAGCTCGGGATGTCTTCGACGACATTCACGACCGATTGGGGGTACCTGTCGGAGACCCATCTGTAAAACGAGGGAATCCCCATTGTTCAATCTCACAAAAATCTAGGGTTTAGGGTTTTAGGAGATTTTTCCAGTCCTTTTGGACGGGGAGAACTCTAAAATATCCTCTCACAAAAACGAGATTCAAATTACATTTCACCCCCTCAGAATATAATAATTTACAGAACAAGTCCCTATTATGTCAACTACATCACATGTCCATCATCGATCGATCGAGAGAGAGAGAGAGAGCTGGAGATGGACTTCGTGGAAGAGGAAGCCCGGCCGAGGTTCATCCACCACTCGAGAGCCTCTGCTCCTCAGATCGCCGACTCGGGAACCCTAGCTTCAAGAGTCGACAAGCTCCTCTTCTCCGTCTGCGCCTCCCTCGCTTGCCTCCTCGCCTTCTCCGCCTTCCGCTTCTTCTCCGACTCCCAAACCCTAGCCTTCCTCATCCTATGGGCCTCCCTCTCCCTCCTCCTCGGCCCCTTCGCCCCCTCCTCCCTCACCGGCGGCGACGTCCGCGTCGGCCGCGGGGAACCGCTCGAGCCCGCTCCGGAACCCGATCCGGCGCCGCCGCCCGTCGAAGAGCCTGCCAGGAGACGGAGGCAGAGACCACATCGATCTGATGATCCTCCCATCTCGACCGTCAAATCGGTGATCGCGCCGGAGCCGGAGAGGCCTGCCGAGAAGCCAGTGGAGAGGGAGGAGGCGGAGGAGGAGAAGGAATGGACGGACGAGGATTACAATCTGTTGAAGAAACAGATCTCGAGACACAAGGCGGGGGAGCCTGGGCGGTGGGAAGCGATCGCGGAGGCGTTCAATGGGCGGCACAGGGTGGAGAGCGTGATAAGGACTGCGAAATCTATGACGGAGAGGAGGCCCGGCGATGGGGACTCTTTCGCGCAGTTCTTGAAGCAGCGAAAGCCGATAGATCAGCGATCAACGGCGGCAGGAGTGTTGGAAGGACAGGTTGCGAAGGAAGAAGTGAATTGGAGTGCGGGAGAGGATGTCGCACTGCTTAAAGCATTGAAGGTGTTCCCGAAAGATGCCCCGATGAGGTGGGAGAAGATCACGGCGGCGGTGCCGGGGAAGTCGAAGGCTTCTTGCATGAGGAGGGTTGCAGAGCTGAAGAGGGATTTCCGGAGCTCGAAAGTTGCGGAAACGGAGAATTGAAGAGATTGCATTGATTTATTTCTCTGTGGAGGTTTGTTGTGGTCATTTTCTTTTAGTTGAATTGAAATTGAAAGTACAAGAGTTTTATATGTGCTTGACTGTTTGCATTGAATCTGATCATTTATTTTGATCCTGTGTTTTTTCACCAGTCATGGCCATTTTATTGCATTATTTTTTGTGATCTACTTGTTCTTTTGATGCATCATGCATGAGAGTTGCTTGCCCTGTAATTGGATACAGAAAATACTATATAGTTTTTGGATATCTTGTGATGAATCCAATTGTGCAGTCATTGTATTGGTGGGTTGTTCAGAGGAATTGAAGGGTGTGAGCGGAGGGGCCCTTTTTGTAATTGAGCTCAAGATTATGTTGATCTGTTCCATAGGATGCATTTTTAAGATATCAGTTTTTTTTATTCTAAGAGACTTCCATTTTGGTTCGTGAACTATAAGCATTAGCTTCCTATTAAGACTGTATTTTAAGCATACCTGGTAACTTTTCGATGTTATATCTAGTTGGAGACGGGAGACATAGAGTCTCCCAGAGTTCTAGCTAGTTATTGTGCCTCAAGAGTTGAGCACGCCTGTGTCTTGTCCTGTCCAGAATGCATGTGAAAATATGAACAACCAGCTGGGAAAGTCTATATTGATTTTGATGAGTGGCGCCCTATTTAATTCCATCTGCCATTTAATTTTCCTCGTGAATAATTATTCTTTTTTTTTTTGCCTTTTAGATGGACTGGGTTATTTAGATGGATCTGTAAGGCATTCCGTTAAGGGTTTTTTTGTGTGATGCTTGCAGTGTTCTTTTTTGTTTTCAAGTATGTTTTACATATGAGGCTTGTCCTGCACTTTGCTTGGTCTAAGAAAAATTTCAAATCTTGTGTGCATTGCTTGTAAAAATGCATATCTATCTGCTTTTAGTGAAATGCTGTTTTAACTTTTCACAGAAATATTCTCTTATGAATTGATTTACAATAAATTGATTGCACACTTGATCTCTATTTCAAGATATATACTAGTGAATGAAATCTGTTGTGCATGTGAATGGAGAATTGAATTTATTCCATATGCTTTAAACAACTTGAAAACACTAATGATCAATGAAAACTGATTGTCATAAAAGTAGTCAAATTGTTCAATTGACACTAAGTCCGGATTTCAATATAGGAGATGGATAAGGCTCCAGTGAGGGGAAGACCAAACCAGTCGTGAAAGAGCCCTTCATGAATCATGATTGATATTCCTTTGATTCAATTTCTTTTTCTTTTTCTATCTCTCATGATCTGAAAGATCTCCGACCATCCCCCCTTCAAATCTCACCCCACCCAAAACTGCGGCATTTCTTGTCAATGAGTTGCCTGATAAATTTCAGAAAGTGTTATCAAATGTCTTGTTTCTTCCCCTTGCTTTCTTCATTTTTATCTTGTTCTGAAGAATACTTGGTCAAATATTAAACCACGAGAAAGTCGATGTGTTCCAAGACTAAAGATCTTGTAGAATTTTTCTACTGTAACCCCGTTTTCAGGTTTGGTAACACTGTTAAAGGTGCTTAAAAAAATGCCTTTACTTCAATTATGCAATTTGCCCAACTATGTATGCATTTGATGCCTTCGATAGTCCAACAATCTAATGTTATCTTTCATAGGAGATGTAAAGTTTTTTTGGTGTGGAAAGATTTCAAGGTAGCATATGGAAACGGGTTCGGACAGCTTTTGCAAGAATCTGCAATCTCCATACATTTCCAAACACATAAATGGCCGCATCTTTTGAAGAAAGTATAAAAACAACTTTTAGTTTATTATTAGTCAAAACAGGGAGAAAATGAGTCATTCAGAAATCAAACAAAAGTATACATCTTGGAAAGATAATTTCAAAAGCAATTTTAAGTGAAAAGCTCCTTTTCAAACCTGTTTCCAAACACTATGTTGAGGTACTCTTTAAGAATCCAAACCTAGCATCAACCTAGCATCCCATATTAAGGTATTGCAGGGCCAGCAACATGAAACTTTAGAAGAATTTCTGTTCTTCAAAAGATGAATCTCTGTTCATCAAAAGATTATATGTAACTATACATTTCCGCATAGTGGTATGGATCTGATGGTCCATTGAGATCAAACATGTGTTCAGTTGTTTGAATAAGCACAATCACAGATTGCGTTCATGTTCTTATTATCAAACAGTGTTCAGTAGTTAGAATAAGCACAATCACAGATTACATTCATGTTCTTACTGCCATCTCCCTTTTTTTTCCTTTTTTTTTTAGAATCTTGTGACAACCTAAAATTCAAGCATTTTCCTGGGAATAAAAGTCCAAATAGCAATGTGAGCTACAGAAGAATAAAAATTAACAATTACAAGAGTTTTTTTCACTCCAGACTAAAACTTTTATTGCTTCTTCGTGTTCAAAACACCACACTCAAGCTTCTATGTTTATCGTGTTAAATGATGGCTTACCAAGATACCTCAAAACAACGCTTCCACAAATGTAGTAAATGATACACACTGTATATGGATGTAAATTATGATAGAACCATACACTACAATAGCACAACATGAATTGAGTGTTTCAACACTCATCCATAACGTTTTATACAGATCTGCTCGGTGGTTCAAAAATAAGGAAAATGATATGTCCAGCCCTAATTGTAGTGTCATTTGTAAACAATGCTGTTATTCTTTTTTTTAAAAATATACGTTCTCCCTTTGAAGTACATGCTATTATATGAAATGAAGTATATACCGATATATAATAATTTTTTTTCAAATTGAAAAAATAATTTTTTTTATCATACATTATAATAGAACACCATGCTAGACCGCTAGCCAATGACATACCCATAAATTATTTTGAACGGGGGCTTGAAGAAAATTACTTAGAATACAAAGTAAAAACTCCATAAATATACGTGATTGTAAAAAAAAATAAAATAATAAAGACATTAAGAAAGCAAATTCATGTATCATTAATTTTTGAAAGATTAATTATTTACACGTTTGAAACAAATGTCCTTGACAGTTCTTCATTATTTGATTTGGAAGAGTAAAATTTAAAATTTATGTTAGATAAGAACTAAAAAGAGCTCTCTTATGTTATTCTATTTTTCTTTACTCTTCTATTTATTATTGTTTTATTGTTTAGATTTACTGATATTTTTTTCCCATTTTTCAGGGGAACAACAACCCCACACTGCATTCACACTCCACCAAACACATTCCCATTGCAGCCTCAATTGCAATTCATATCGTTTTTTTTTTTTAAATCATACACTCTCCCTTTGAAGTGTATGTTGTTATATAAAATGATATATATATTAAGATCCAATAATATATTTTCTTTTAAGTTGAAAAAAAATCATGTCATACAATATGATAGAAGCTATACATTATGTTAGCGCAATATATATTATACTATTATAATATATCGGACTGCAAATGAGGTTGCATATATCAACGCTCATTTTTTTCAATTTAGGGGGGGATCTCAAGTCCCCCCCCCCCAAGAACACATAGTCTGCTAGTAGCGCTATCATAATGTATAAGGCTGCAGATAAGCCTGTCAATTATTCAAAAAAATATATGTATCTGATTTAAATCCGTATAAAAAAATCTAGAAAATATCCGTTATCTGAAAAATTCGTATCCGTATCCGAAAAATTATCCGTATTAAAATTTTTTTGGATCGGATATGGATATGCCCATATCCGATTCGAAAAATATCCGTATCCGAAAATATTATTATTTATTTATTTAATTATATATTTAAAATTAGTATGTGTTTTTAATTTTTATTTTTATTTAAAGTATGTAATGTTTTATGTATATACTTATAATTTTATGTTTTATACTAGATAATTATTATATTTTTTTTACATATTTCAAATATTAGATATATATTTTTTATTTTTGGATATTGGATATTTGGATAATTTAGTTATTCTATATTTATTTTGAATTTTTGGATATTTTGGATAATTTATTTGTATCCGAATCTAAATTTTTGGATCAGATAAGGATATCTACTTTCAATATCCCTTAGATATTTTTTTCGAATATCTAGTTCATATACGAATATGAATATGGTCTATGAGGTCCGTATCATAGGATTGACAGGCTTAGCTACAGATAAAACTCTCTGTACGTGTGCTCTCAAGTACAAAGGCCTGGGCCGTCAGTGGAGCCCATGGGCTTAAGGAAGGTCAGCTGCGGGCCAGTCCAGCCCGCTTGGACTCGTACGTAACGGTAAAAAAAAGTTGGGTCAACTTGCGGGCCAATTCTTGCGGGCCAATCCAGCCCGCTCACCGACATAGAACCTATTTAGGCGGGAAACAAAAAAAAGCTGGCACACCCTCTCGACCTCGATTTCTGTCTGATCTGCATGAAACCCTAACTTGATCTCCCCCATCTTTCGCAATGCCTCCTAGAAAGAGAGCTCAAGCTCCCTCTTCGTCGTCCAAGAAGACGAACCCATCCCAGCCGTCCAAGTTCAGGATCCAGCACTTCTTCGAACGCCTCACACAACAGGCCGCCTCTTCCACCCCTCCAAACCCCGAAAACCCTAAAAATGCTCCCAAAATGTCTGATCACGGGAACGCCACCCAGACCACGCCCCCTCCAGAGCCTCCAAAACCGCCTCCGACGGCCTCCGCCGATGAAGATATCTCCCCCGAGGTCTCAAAATCGGCCCCTCGCAAGCGTTTCAAGTTCTCCCCCGGCATGGTAAGTGATTCATCTGTTCTTGTTTTTTTTTAGGGTTTGTGGTTTATCTAATGGAGTCGTTTTTTTTATGGCGATTTGTAGCTGATAAAGCAAAGCCAGGACGATGGGGTTGAAGAGGTCACGTGGAGGATCTCTCCTGTGAATGAGAGGTTGAAATCGGTTTCAAAGAACATGCCGGGAATGATCCGAGTCTTGTCTGATGCTTCAAAGCTGAACGTTTCGAGTTTGCGTACGTGTTCGCAAAAGGAGGTTTGAGTTTTTCTTTTTTGGTCGTTGTTGCTTGGTTTGATGGTTTCTGAATTTGATTCGTTCTGGTCAATGTTACGGTGTTGTCCTGTTCATCTAAAAGGTTTTTTTTTTCGTGATGGTGATCTCAAAAAGGATTTCTGCAATGGTCGTGGAAGGAAGGGTGATTTGAACAATGTTGAGGTGGTGAACCCGCGAAGCCCGTTTCGGACCCCTCCATCAATGCCTTATCAACCTGTTGAGGTAAGGACGTGTTTACTTACCTGCTCTAATTAGTGAAGTACTGACTATTCTATTCAACTGTTTCTTTAAATTGCAGTCTGTTGGCGGTGGTGCTTGTAAAGAGTCATTGGAGCAGCTGGGCCTGCATCAGCACAGGAAGGTCTCTCAAATTTTGTGTAGAATCATATTTGACCTCGTAGTTTTGTTCTCCTTGTGTTCTATTATTTAATTGTTTTTTTTATGCCAAACCATCTTCCTTCTCTTTCTTATTGAAAAATTGTGATGTCAACCATTTTTTTTTTGACCAAAGGTGGGAGTATCCCAAAATATATTAAAATCGGAAGATTCCAAAAAGCTTAAGTTATCTACCTTTTAAATATAATGATCAATTAAAAAGAAAAAACAACAGACAATTGAAAGAAAGAAACAACTATAGCCAAAGCCAGGCAACTACCACAATACGGCCATTTCCCTCCAAGTCAACTGTATTGTATTGACACTGACAGGTAAATATCCAAAAAATTGGTGATGGGTGGGGGTGTGTGGTGGTTTAAGGTCTAGCTTTTGCAACCATATACACTACGAATACAAGGAGACTAATCAATAAGGAACTTCTCGCCATTCTGGATACATGCACTATTCTCCTCTGGAGCTGTTCCCCCAGAAAGTGTGTGGAACAATTTAGAGAAACTTGCCATTTTTTTTTGAAACCAAGAAAGGGCTTTCCTATTTGGACAGCCGTTGACCCAGTCTCTTGTAAACATGATGAATCAGTCATGATTTCCTTTTTCCCATATTGCAGGCTTTACTTGAACTTTTAGATCAAGTTGAAGATGTCATTTCAGTAAAAGAATCAGTATCCGATGATTCAGGTTTGTGCTTGCTTGAGAGCTGTGATACTGTTGGCACAGACATGCATTTAGAAGCCAATCGTGTGGAAACAACCGTTGTAAATGTCCCATCCAAAAGTGTTCACGGTACATCTGGTCAGAATTTTCTGGTATTGGAGGTCTGCTTCTTATTTGCTATTTTTTGCTCCAAGGGACTGCTACATTTCCATTGTTGTGGTATCATATGTTGCAAATTTTTTTGTGCAGGTGTCTGAGACACACAAGAACTCTGATTCAACCCATGGCCAGTTCCCTGTTAAGGTGCTCAAAAAAGGTGGCCCCATGCTTTGATGCAATGTGTATGAGACACTTATTTATGAAAACAACTATTTGCCTTGTTTTTATCAGGTTCTTCGTTTGTTGAGTGAACTAAGTGGTCAAGAGAGGGCTTTGCATTTGTGCGATGAATGGTAATTTTAATTTTGATGTTGAATAAATTGTATGTATATTAGAGTTTTTGATGCTCCTTCAAATATAGTTGCTATTCTGGAAACAAAATGGATGGATCAGCTTTAATTGTATGATGGGTGAGATTTTCTAGGGTAAGATTGTCAGAGAGTCATTTGAATCACTTTTGGACTGCCATCGACCCAGTTTCTTGTGTGAGAGTTAAATGCTCATGGAAAAAGTTTAGAAAAGGAAATGGTGGTTCATTAGAATCACTTTTGCATCAGAGATGAGAATGTGGCCACATATTTTTAATCCTTCTAGAAGATAATTTCAGAAGCCGTAGGAATGCTTCTGTTATGGTTTAAACAATTGTAGTTTGAAAAGCATTGTCAGTATTTCTAAATGTCAAGAGAATGGTTTCTTATTGTCGCATGCACATTTAATTTTCACTTAGAAAATAGCAGTCCGTGACAGTAGTAGTTGATGTCCATGTCCTACATTTACATTTCTTATTCTTGGCTTCATGATATTTCTTTATAATGTCTTCTTTTTCTATTCTGAGCCCTTTAGATGCCATTTAGATATTTTCATAGTAGTTGTATCTCTTGCAGTGCTGGCTTAATTCAAAATCTGGTATCTTTTTGGCTCGTAAGACTTTAAAGTCCAGAATGACCAAATTTAATCTCGAATACAGGATTTTTCATTGAAGGTCAATCTCATAGATTTGTTTTGTTCAGAAATGTGCATTTTACATCTTTTGTTCATTATATTGTGCTCATAGTATTCTTATAAGTTTTTTTATCCATTTTTTCTTCTTATTTCACTGTTTTTATTTAGGTTCCATACGATCATTGGGCCGGGAGATACTGTGATTGTTATTGGTGAATTTGATAAATATGGGAGATGTGTCATTGACCGTGAGAGCAATCTTGTTATTGTTCATCCCGACATACTCTTGTCTGGAACTCGGGTAACTATTCTCAAGTCTGGCTTTGTTCTCCTTATAAGCTTTGACTTGTAGTTTTGATGAGTTAATGGATATGCATATTTGTATTTTTGTAGTTCTAATATTTCTTTTACAGTGCATCTATTGTTTTCTTTACACACCCGAATGGATATCAATGAATTTAAAAATACATCACAGGTTGCTGCTAGTTTCAGCTGTGCAAGACGTGCTGTTCTTGACGAGAGGTTAAAGTCCACTGAACACTCTACGTCTGCATTAATTGGTACCTTGCTTCATCAGATCTTTCAGGTTTGCTGCCTAGGAGACGCCCGTTAATAATCTTATATTTGATCATCGAAAGCAAGGATTGAATTGCTGTAGTCAGTGCTATTATTTGGATTGGAGTATTCTGATTCAATCTTTTATTAATGCTTCTGTTCTTTTCTAGGCTGCATTGCTGAAGGATTTACCAACAAGAGAGTTCTTAGAAAAATATGCTGGAGTTGTGATAAAGAAAAACATCGAGAATCTGTATGCATGCGGAGGTGTTTGTTTTAATCTATTCCTGCATTGCATTAATGACAAAGGGAATACAACTCTTCTGTTGTGAGTTAGTTAAGAATGCTTGATTGCTGTTTCTGTGAGCATGACATTTTGGATGGGCAATTCAAATTACTTATTTGAGCCTTGGAACTTCGGTATGTAGTTGTAGTGTATATTCTAATCTCAATTTTCTTATGGACTGTGCAGTGAATGAAAAAGATTTCTACACAATGCTCATTGATGTAATACCAAGAATTTTGAATTGGCTCCGTTGTTACAAAGTGTCACAAGTATGTAAAAATTGTTTATTACTAATTATTGTACATATCCAGATTTATTAACATAATGTTACATTTCAGTAATGCAATATGAAATTAATTCTCTGCATATATTTGTAACATATGTTTGTAATGATGGAAGCAATAATTTGATAGAAATAGTTCATTGTAACATGCTCATCATGAATATTTTTGTGATCAAGCTGCCAATTAGCGCGGCAACTCATTTATTTCATGGGTGACATGAGAAGTCTTTTTCTTTTTAGTTTCTCTGGATTCCAGTTTCAACTGTTTGTTTTCAGATTAGGGTTCTTCCACGTAGAAGAATGAAATGATTCTGATGTAAAATTTCTTGGTATACTATAACTATAGTCTGCTGATATTCTTGGTCTCAAATTTTTTAAGGGTTCTTTGGGTGGTTCTTGGATATCAACATAGTAAGCACTAAGCAGTTAACTAAGGGTCAGTAAGTTGATCTTGCGTCATTTTTTCATGATTTGGGATCTTGTGCATGCTTATGTGCATCTAGTCCTTTTTTATAATTGTCATATTTTGAACTGAGGTGACATCTCGCTTGAGGTTCATAATTCATAAGATATCATATCAGATAAATGTTTTGTTGTGGAAGAAGGTTGATGTTCTTTTTGTCCCAGTTGTTCTAGGCATCTGTGAGAACCCTCGCTAAGTAACAATGAGAGAAATTTATATTTATTTTAACTATTATTTTCTTGATCAAGGAATAAATTTTCTAATGGAAATTCTTTGCAGGACTCAGCGCCTTGCGTTGAATTTGGAACTAATGAACAGAAATCTGTCAGCATTACTGAGGCAAGAATTTATATTTAGGCCATTGGGGCTAAGCATTTACATGCAGGCAGGCATGCATGCCTTCTTACATCAATGCATTATGCACTTGTTTACATATATCACCAGTTGAAATCTATTTTACCTTATGTTGCCTTGTTTTTTTTTTTTTTCTATGTTCATTTGTAGGTATGCATTCCTACAAAGTTTTAAAAAGCTATCTATCACAATAACCATAGCCAACATTTTAACATGACTTTCTTGCCAGTTGCTACAAATTACTCTTAGTTTTTTTTCCCATGATTTGATACATAATCTGAGTTGTCCTAATAATTGGCCATCTATGATTACAGGTTATAGATATTGAAGAGATGGCATGGGCTCCTAGATATGGACTGAAAGGAATGATCGATGCTTCTGTACGTGTACAGATGGTTAATGTTGACGGTTCAAGTGAGAAAATTATGCCTTTGGAATTCAAATCTGGAAAAGGAACCAGTGGTCAGGCAAGTTCAAGGTCTGGCTAAAGTTTTTTTCTGTCTCTTAAGTACAATGAATAGGATTGATATGATTATGATATAGAAGAATTTGATACTTGTTATTAGTTAATTACTCGGCTATGACAGCTTCATTTACAATATTGTGTGAATTGTTTTATGTTCAATATTGTTAGGACGTTGAGATCTTCCATACTGCTTTGACTTACAAAATCATATTTTGATCTTTTTTACTGCAAGAAGTTCTGTTGCAGATTTTGTCACTATTTGATCCTGTGGTTGGATATTCTTCATTTTAGATTGCATTTATTATCACCTTTTTTTTTACTTGTTGAATTTGTAACCAGTTTTGGATATTATGGTCTTTACCAATTCGGTTTAATTTCAGATGTAAGATTTCTTGTAGTTACCTGGGATGAGAATAACTTATGTTAGTTTTTTCCCCTATTTTTATCTTCTTTATTCTTAAGGTGTTATTTGATCATATTATAATGGCAAGAAGATAGAAGAGGGCTGGGGTAACTGAAATATTTGGTTAAATTAAACTTTTTTTTCTGGAGATGTTTGAAAGTTTCCTGATTGACATATTTTGAGGATTGCTGGCTAAAGCTCTTCTGGAAAATTATTTTTAATGATTTTTTTGAAGAAGAATTATTTATTATTTCCAATGATTTAGAGGATGGATGTCTCTTTTTTCCATTACGGTGAATCAAAGTGGCATTCTGGATCATATTTGTGAGGATATTAATTTTGTTAATACATCTGGAAAGATATGAAGAAATTCATCTCATTACTGGTTTGTATGTAAAACCCCTATCAAGTGTTTCACTCACAACTTCTATTACTATTTTGATTGAGAATGACCTTTTAATCAATGTTCAGTTGATTTATGAAACAATGGTGATAAGGATGTCCAGTTGTCCTGTGTTGTTTAAAGTTTGATGTTATTTCATCACCTAATGTACTGTCCCTGTTGCAGTCTGCTATGGAACATTGTGCTCAGGTGATATTATATACTCTTCTGTTGTCTGAAAGGTGAGTCAAGCATGGTTATGTTTTTTGTTTTGCTGCATGTTTATGTATTTTTCTGATTCTTCTAAGTGACGCTTTTGTTTCCTTTACCTGGTCTATTTCTCTTGCATGGTATGAGAGTTGAGACACTTCTGATTTTGTTCAATGCTTGCTTGCATGGCTCGTGTATGTTTTCAGATACCAGAAGAATGATATTGACTCTGGCCTTATTTATTATCTTCATACAGATCACACAAAGGTAATTTTACATATTCATAAGTTTCACAATGAATGCAGATGCTTAAGAATATCTAAGCCTTTTCTTGTTTTCTGCAGGGTATCAAAGTTCAGAGATCTGATTTGGTTGGACTAATCATGCGACGTAACGAGCTTGCTACAGATGTCTTGAAGGCATCAACTATGCAGCATCTACCCCCAATGCTAAGGGTACTGGCATTGTAAATTTACTTTTCATAACTCCTAAACTTAGGGTGTTAATCTGTACAGTCCTATTTTGTTACCCCAAACATTGCCCAACAATGTATATACACACTGTCAGTAGTGGGTAGACTGATCGGAAGTATATATGCACCACTTAGGTTATGTTCGAGTTGATTTTTGGTGTGTCCTTTAGCATTTTCCAAAACTAAATGACCTTTGAGTTTTTATTGTTTCTCTCATTGCAGAATCCAACTATGTGCAAGAGTTGTCGCCACCTTAGTGTTTGTACCATCTATCATAAGGTATTTTTTTTTAATCTAAGATGCAATATGTCTAAATTCCATTCCTAGCCACAAGACAAAGGTAATGTTTGTAAACAATAATTTGCAGATTTAGTGTTTGAAAAATCAGATACCGCTTTAATTGTTTTCAGATAATCACATTGCACTTTCCAAGATAGCGTTGAAAAAACTGTTTACATTGGTTACATGTGTGAAAAGCATGTAAAACATTTCCTTAAGGCTGGGTAACTGGATAAACTTGATTTTTTTTTCACTTTTCCAAGAATCAACCTGGAATGATTGTTTCCAAATTCTAATACTACAGAAGTTATCCAACTTTTAACCTGTATGATCTTTGTGCCTTTACTCGACATAGACACCTTTTAAATTTTTCAACTTTGGGTTATGTATTGGTTAGTGATTTGGTTTTATATCTACTAAAGCTTGTGAGATGCCACCATCCATGTGCTCCCTGCTCTATTGGCCCTGATTTGCAAATCTAATAGTAGCCATATTGCCTCATCTTGCCTACCTACATAGACTGATCTTTTATGTTTAGCTTTTAATTGAGTTTCAACTTTTACTTTTGGTGTTGAATCTGATACTTTATTTTAAAAAGGCAAACGGAGGTGACACTGAGAGCAGTGGTCTTGATGCTGTGTTTGATGCACATGTGCAACACCTCACTGCAGCTCATTTGAATTTTCTTCAAAAATGGGACCGATTGATTGATTTGGAAGCTAAGATTACACAGGTATACATTCTGAGCTGCTCTGCTGCACTCTCAGCATACAAGAAAATATTCATGCTATTTATTTCTTTTGTATTTTAGGACTCCAGGAGAGCAATATGGCGCCCACAGACTATAAAGAAGGAACAGAAGAACAATTGCCTTTCTTCCATAATTCTTGATGCTTCAAATGGATTCTCATGCAAGACTTCTAAAGATTCCCAATTCACTTATCATTTTGTGCATCAAGATTTATCCCTTGATTCTGAAATGCACATAGGAAAGGAAGGGGATACCTTAGAGTCTATCAAGGGAAACTTGGAATGTGCACTAAAATGTGGGGACTATGTGGTATGTTTTAACATTCTTGTTACATATATCTTATTATGCCATGTGATAAGTATTATTTTGTTTCTTTATCTAAAATCGCATGGACACATGGACTTGTTGGAGTTATTCAAGCCAGTGTATTTGCAGCCTTAACTACTTGGAAGTTGATGCCAGTCTGTTCTCATCATACATTGATCTGCATATCTTCAGAGTTCAAGTACTAAACGACTGTAAATTATGTAATCCTTGGTTTATAATTCCATTTTTTTTATTGATTTTTTTAAAAAAATCTCTCATAGGTGCTTAGCACTGAATCTGGGCGTGTGGCGGTTGCAAAAGGAGTGATTATTGACATCAGCCGCATTCGTGTTTCAGTAAGTATTTGTTTCTTTAACAAGTTTTTTCATATGTGTTCTCTATATATGTAATCCTTAGGGATGAAGCACGACATCTAGATTCTGTGCTTGTGGATGTCAGCCTGTCACATGCTCATAGATAATTTTCAAAACTAAATGTTTTCATAAAATATAAATTTAGGTGTCTTTATCACGACGCTTGCGACTTCCAGGAAGTGAACCTTCTTCAGAGGAAAAGGATCTTCTTCAAGAAGTTTGGCGGATTGATAAAGATGAAGTTGCTTCATCTTATGCCATAATGAGGTATTTCCAATCTTCTTAGCAGAGTACTATTTTTTTGAGAGAGCAGACATCTGGTCTTTGCAGAATTATTTTTATTAATTGAATCTATGTATAATTTTGACATGGATGTGCACGTGTTTTCATATTTTGAAGGTTTAACCTTATACAACTATTTGTGCAAACCACACAAAGTCTTCGTCTAAGGAAAATGATTGTGGATCTTGAGGTAAAATATCAATTTTGGCCAACATTTGTGTCTTCTGGATTTTCTGATGTAACTTACATTTTCTTATTACCTTTCTTGTTCTTCATTAATGAATTTCCACAGGCACCTAGGTTCGATAGTGGGAGTATATTTAGTCAAGATCCTGCATTATCTTATGTTCAGTCAAAAAAAAATTTGAATGTTGATCAACGCAGGGCTATCCATAAGGTTGATTATATTTCTGTTTTCTTGTTTTTTTTTTTGTCTTGCACCCTCGCATCAATTTGGATTTAACCGTTAAATGGAAAATAATGATTAATGTACTATATTAGGCACACACCTCTAAGCATTTTATTTATTTTTTTGTTTTCAGATTCTTACAGCAAAGGATTACACTCTTATTCTAGGAATGCCTGGAACTGGCAAAACCTCGACTATGGTGCATGCTGTCAAGGCATTATTAATGAGAGGTTCTTCCATTTTAATTACATCCTACACAAATTCTGCTGTTGATAATTTGCTTATCAAACTGAAAGCTGAGGTTAGTTTTATCCTATCTCTAATTTAAGACTGTATTTTGTGATAAAGGGAGTTTTGTGCAATCTTGCTGTTCAGAATTTCTAAATGGCAATCTTCAAAAGATCAACTTGTGCTTGAACCGATGTGTACTTGGACGTTTTTTGCATAGTGAACAATTTTTTTATAGTAAAAATGGTGAACGAATTGTTAATAGAGTTTGTCCATCAATTTGTCACATAATATACTGTGACCCTGTAACAGTTCACAATTTGATTTTTTTTCATATTCTACCAGTAATTCTATATCGCTCCACTACATAAAAATCATGCTGATGATCACTCCATATTGGTGTCTAATCAGTTCAAATTTTGGGATATTTATTGTTGAAGTTTCTTATAAACTATAGACATACAGATGGTGAAGTACAGATTTCTCTGTACACAATTCATGTGATTTAATGTCACATCGAGTGCTTATCAGTTTTTTGAATGCATGCTGCAGAAGATGTTTCAGAAGAAAATACTTTTTATGATTTTTCCCATAAGAACTTTGCAACAGTAAGTGACTCTTTATGCCTAGTGGCACATCTCTAGCCTATCCAAGCACAGTTCATGTAACATATCCTCCATTTATTGACACTGAATATTAGGTACTTGTTTCACGGTGGATACTTGTTTTCAAAGATCAACACGTTTCCATATATAGAAATTCAACTAAATGTTGTTTGTGGAATTCATCAATTCCTATAAATTTATTTGAATCATGGAATTTTCTTCAATGCACATTCAGTGGTATCAGTAACACCAACATTGAATATCAAGGCTGAAGTAAAGCAACTCTTACATTCTGGGTCTTACCATGTTCAAAAGAGCCACAATTTGCATCTTGATCAGAGCTCAAACTTGATGTTTTATCCAATTCATTTATCACCTATGCTTCAATATAGAGTATTGGACCCATGTATTATGCATGACAAAAAGTTTGAATTCTTCATCTTCCACTATTAGCTCTCATCCTGTTATGGAGTACTCTTCCTAGCCTTTTTATTTCATTTATTTTATTCTATTTGTAGAAAAGTGGGAAGCCCTTCAATCTTTTCTGTGAGAAACTGGATGAGTTTAGATTTGAAGGGCATGAGTTCAAGACAAACAGAATTAACAAGTGGGTGGCTGGAGCATATGAACAATTTTGAGCAATTTTAATATAATCACACGGGAAAAAAGACAGTTATAGGTAACTAAAGTAAAAATATTGGTATCTTTTATAATTTTCTGGATTTTTTTGCATATTCTTGGGGCACTTTAATATCTTAGGTTGGCTACTTTCATATATATGTCAGTAGTTGTACTTTTGAATCCTTCCTATTTTTCATTTATAAAAAAGTTTTTCCAAGCCCTGTGCTGCTCAATGTTTCTGTTGGTCATACCATCATGAACTTGTCTTTTTTTAATCAAGCATCTTAGTTGACCTATCATCTTTTACAGGGAATAGATTTCATGCGTATTGGAAGAGATGAAGCTGTGCATAATGACATCCATGGGCACTGTCTTTCAGGTCTGATGATCCATGCTCCTTGTTCATTTTTCTTAACTGGCACATATATTTAAATTCTCTTTCTACAGCCATGGGCACAGACAACGTACAGGACATTAAACAAAGGATGGAGACTGTCAAAGTTATTGGAGTTACCTGTTTGGGTATTTATCATCCCTTGCTTTCAAACAAGAAGTTTGACATCTGCATAATGGATGAAGCTGGACAAACCACTCTTCCTGTATGTGCATTTTCTATACCAAAAATAATTTAAAATAATTTACTTTCATAATTCGTGAATGTGTATATATTACCATGCATGGAAATTTGTGAATTTTTTACATTCTATTAGGTGGTCAAACTGTTATTCTGTTTTAAAGAATACAACTCATTACAGTAACCGACTCCAGTAGAACACTTGTTTTGGGCTGCAGAAAAACTTCATTTCTTTGCAATATTCAACTAGTATTATCACAATGCTGTTGAATATATAGCACTTCAAAATACTCCAAATGCATGCATTGAACAGTTTTATCATGCTTCATCATTTTCTATTGAATGAGAAATGCCTGAAGTATAATTTGAAAGCATTCGACCTCTTCTTTTTTTTTTTTTGGGGGGGGGGGGGGGGGGGGGGTTGCACCTGTTTAGAAGGTGCCAATCATATGTGATGGACATGTTCAAGTAAAGCTCAACTTGAACATATTATGATGCTCATCATATATGACTGGAATCTTGTATTTATGATGTTTCTGGTAAATGAGGTTCCATTTTAAGTTTTTCAATTATAGTATGCTGGTTGGAATATTTGATATTGTGGGTTGCATAGTTTTTGAAAACAGAATACATTTTTCTAGCTCAACTTTGGTCTTGGCTATGTAATATTCTTGCTTTATTTCCTGGTACTGAACTTTATGTGGTCAGGTATCTTTAGGGCCTTTGATGCTTGCTTCAACATTTGTTCTTGTTGGAGATCATTATCAGCTACCGCCACTTGTTCAGGTTTGCAGCTGACAACTTTTATAAGTCTTTTTAACTATCTACCTTATTCTGATTATTTTAGGACTGTTTATTTTATTAGAGCACAGAGGCTCGAGAGAATGGAATGGGAAGTAGTTTATTTTGCAGGCTCTCTGAAGCGCATCCAGAGGCAATTTCAGCATTACAATTTCAGGTTCATTTGATCATGGACTTTCTAAGTTCCTGTAAGATGATATTTCTTTCTTGACATTTTACATTCGAATCAATTAATGTGTCCATATAATATCATTTGCAGTATCGCATGTGTGCTGGTATTATGGAACTATCAAATGCCTTAATATATGGCAACAGGCTGCGATGTGGCTCACCAGAAATAGAAAATGCAAATCTGAGCTTTTCCAGGGAAATGCCTGTTACATCATGGTTAAGAAAGGTAACTTTTGCAGTTAGCCTCCTGTATTTCTTTGTAGTCTGTTACTCATAAGCTGCATGTGTGGTTGAAAAAAATTCTCATCTCAGAATGTGTGTTGTAACCAACCACCTTTTGGCAAGTGTACCCCCCTCTTCACTTGGGGGGAGGGGGGGTGTTCCTAGATTTGAGTCTTAATCCTATTGATATGATGAGATTTAACCAGTAAATAAAACAAAATGCGCACCTACCAAAAGATTGAATGTTGTAGGGTGCACAATTGTTGCCTTGTTAAATGCTAGGACAGATGATGCCTTCTGCCTAAGTTGATTGAAAGTGTCCTATGTTTAATACATTGATGACAGTTTACTTCTATGGGTCATCTCACCATATGCTCCGTAGTTAAAAACTTTCCAAAATTGGAGCAACATTTGAATGGGCTGATTTACAGAAAACACCCATCCAGCCCACCCAGGCTTGAATGTCAGCATTGGAGCAAAGAATTATAGGATTTAACCATCTATTTAAAATTTTCATTCCAATAAGATTTTTATCTGCTGAAAACATCTATTTCTATTTGGGCTTCTGGTTTAACTGTCTGGTCATAAAACAGCTCTCTTATAAAAAAATAATGTCCATGGAATTTATCACTTTCAAAATTTCAGTCAAACATAGAATACAGTGTTTTCATTTACAGGTTTTTCCTTCTAGAACCTATCATTTATCCAAATTCCAAAAGCTGATAAGAGCTATATGACACAAACATCTTATCGCTGATGTGCTTGTGCATTTTATCCTATAATTTCTTAGTTCCAGTGAGTTGATACATCCATACATTTTCACTTATCCTGGACTTTCTTTTGATCAATTTATGCAGGTCATGGATCCAAACAAGCCGGTGGTATTTATTAACACAGGTTGGTTTTTGTTTGTCTGTGTGTGTTACCAGTGATATTATTCACTTCCTTTTCTTTAAGATATGTTATTTGTTTGGATTTCATTTTTCACTTCATTCTTTCAGATATGTTGCCTGCTCCTGAGATGAAAGAACAGAAATCTGTAAATAATCCAACTGAGGCATATATTGTATCAGAGGTACAACACAGACAATTTCACAATGACATGTGGGAGTTGGGATCATTCTGCATTTTATACCTCATTATTTTTTTAATCACTTAAATTGATATTTTTTTTAAAGTGTTCTTAAGAAGCCAACATTGGTATTAGTGTGTTCACTTCTAACTAACTCGAGTGTGCATTTTTTCCAACAAATTTTGCTTCACAGATCACTGGAGAATTGGTGAATTGTGGCATTGTTGTGGATGAAATTGGTGTTATCACCCCTTACAACTCTCAGGCGAATCTCATCAGACGAGTTGCTTTCACTGCTGTGGACATACATACCATTGACAAATACCAGGTTATTCTGAGCATCTGTGTACATGGACTTTTACAAAGTATTCTGGTTATTCTAGACTTCTTAAAATCATATTCTGGGGATCACATAATCCTAACCTGTTGATTTACTGTTTATCGTAGTGGTTGACTTTATTCCATAAATAAAGATTATTTTTTTAATTTTTTATATTATTTGGCTAATTTTACATGGGTTCCTTGCCGGTTTTGCTAAGCATAGGATTCTATTTTCCTCTCTCCCTGCTCTGAATATGAGACTGTTGAAAAATGTTTAGCTTACTGTCCATTGTTGATTATACAGGGAAGGGATAAAGAATGCATTCTGGTGTCCTTTGTGAGATCTAGTGAAAACATCAGAGCCTGTGTTTCTTCGCTGCTTGGAGACTGGCATAGGATTAATGTTGCTCTTACACGGGCAAAGGTATTTGAAATATTTCCATTTTGAAATATTTCCATTGTTCATTTTTTTCCCCGCAGGTGCCATAATAGTCTGTCGTGTCAAAAATTTCCTTGCATACTGAATTTTTTGGATGTGATATCATTTTTTTCCTCTGAACTTATCATGTGCCAAACATTCATGTACTTGCAGATTGATCCCAAAATTTTAAGCTTTTCACAGATCTACTTAAGATCTGACATGGGTGTCAGGTCTCAAAGCATTCTCACTTGTCTGAAATTGTGTCAGAAATGTAGACATGGGCATAGTTTCTATATAATGTGCAGATGTGATTTGCCTCAAGATAGTTGTGGTCACATGTACCATAGATGCAATCGCACATAGGAATTTTTATACCGTACATGCTTCACTGTTTATGAGATCTAGTGAAAACATCCATTGCCCTGCATGTTTCCATGTCAAGCACTCATTTCTATATGATTTTTCCCCTTAATCTGCTTGTTTTCTTTCTTTCTCTTCTGGTGCTTCCATGAGTTTATCAGCATGTGGATCTTTTCCATTTTTATTTCTGTCTCTTGTCATGTTTCATTGGGTGGTGTGATGTGTCAAAGTAATTTTTATTTGATTTCGTTTTATTCTTGTTTTTTCATCCCATGTTTGGTTAGAAAGAATAATAAGCATGTTTAATAAGGTGTGAGAAATCCCAAGTTAGGAATTACTGAATCTAGCAACAGATTAATGACAGGAAGTTAGCTTATCCTATATATATATACATACATACATACATACACACACACACACACACACACACACACACACACACACATATGTATATGATATTCTGCTTGAAAATATCCATTTATCTGGACGTGGTTAAAAAACAATAAGATTGAGTTCCTTTTGCTCGAATCAATCTTTTGCTACATCTTAAATTCCCATATTCTTATTATTATGGAGGACTTTCATACTAACTTGGTGTTTCAGCAATTTACATGCATCCTTTTTTTTGGGTGGTGCAGAAGAAGTTGATCATGGTTGGTTCGTGCAGAACTCTTTCGAGGGTTCCTTTGATGAAGCTTCTAATGGAGAAGGTTGAGATTCAGGATGGAATTCTACACGTCTCCAAGAAGGATATCCATTATTGGGGGGAGTTAAGAAAATGCCCTCAGAATTAGTACAAAATTTTCAATTACAACAAGTTTGTTACTCTCCCATTCCCACAAAATTTATTCCAGAAAGTGAAGATATAAATATTTAGTAGTCGAGTTCCTGATAGCTGAAGAATATTAGGTTCATATAGTTTTGGGGGAATCATATGCAAGAGTAACATTGTTGTTTGTTTATGCGGTGGGGTAATGAAATAATTTTTTGACAGATGTAGTCTTCTATTCTCATCTCATTTGCAAAGTAAGTTCTGATGTAGACTGCAAAATACATATTATTCCTTATGTGCATAGGTAATTGATATTTTCACTAAGTTTCTTTGATGTTAGAGGATAACAGTCTCTGAATCCTGATATCAATACTGCAAGAGGTGCATTCATAAAAGTGGCACTTCTTGGTGCCCTTTCAATCATTGGTGAGTAGAAATCATGGACTTTGAATCTGGCTCAGTAAATCAATTGCATGGTAGCTGTAGAATTTAAAATTGTAGTTCTTTTTCCTGTTAAGTAATTTTTTTTTCTAACTGAATCTTTTATCAGGAGGGTCAGGACTCTAACCCAGGAGGTAAGCATCTCTATCAACCGATAAAGAGGTGAAGATGACTTCTATTAGACCATGTTTGGTTGGTGGTATTAAAAAATGGATTATAAAATCCATCCTAAGGTTATTAGAAAGATATTAAAATCTATCTATAAGGTGAAATCAAAATTCCACCAATTTGATGGAATTCCGAAAACCTCAATGAAAGTCGTCAATTAATAACATAATTATTTAGGATATTATTATCATTTTATATTTTAATTCCATGTGTTTATTTAATATGTATTTTATTATCAAATAAATATTTCATCATTTTCGGATTATTCAATTTTTTTTAATTGCGATATACATGAAAGTTGAGTTCTCAAATATATGTACAAAATTGCTAAACGTATATATTTTATATTTAAAAAACCAAATTCTTTAGAATCCATTATTTAATCAAACAATCTAATAAAATTTAAATTTATGATAAAATGATTACATATGCAAAAATACATTGAATAAAATACTGTCGGCGAGAGAGGGGAGAGGAGAGACGCCAGCATGACCAGCTAATGAGACCATGTGAGAAAAAAAGAGTGGTGGCCTACTTTCATTCAGTCCACTGACTCTGATGAGTGAGAGACCAGAGTTTTGCCTGAATGCCACCCCCACAGCCCCCTCTATTTGCTCTGTTTTTTGTCCTTTCTGTTTTGTAGAAAAACCCAAGCTTTTGATTCTCTCTCCCCCCAACACAGTTACTACTAACAAAGAAAAGTGATATCTGTATTCACAAATCCAAGAAAGTGTTTGTAATGCAGATTTGGATATAAGTAAGGTAAGCATGTCAATTATTCAAAAAAATTCCAAATCCGATTTGAATTTATATCCAAAAAATCAGAAATTTATGATATGTTGGAGTGGACATGGATAATATTGTATTCGATTTGAAAAATATTTGTATCTGACATGCTATAAATATATATATGTTTGTATTATATATTATTTATATTTGTTATCTTGTATGATTAATCACAATAATGATATATTATATTACTATTAAAATTTTAATGTATGATATTTAAAAAGGGAGTAAGCCTTAAAAATCTAAATTTTAATTTTTATATCTTTCTAATATATATTTGATTATCTAAATTAATATTAATATTTAAACATGTCAATTATCAAAAAATATTTGCATCCGATCCGTATCTGAAGAAATTTGAATCCAAAAATTAATATCCGTATCCTAATGATTATGATAGGATATGATATTAATGTATTTGATCAGTATTCGATCTGTTGACATGCTTAAATCTGGGTTTGGTTTTTTATGTTATAAAATAGAAGTAGTTCAAAATTTAATTTTCTATAATAAAAGGGTAACAAAAAAAAAAGTTACAACTTGAATAAAAAGGGTCATTGGATGTGTACAATGACCCATTAAAGCTAATACATGAGAAGCACGTTGATATACTTGTACAGTTTTTGAGATGTCATGTTATCTAACATAATACATGAAAAAACATATATTCTATTATATCAATATATATTCATTATAAAAAGTATAAAAACGTTTGCATTCAATTTATTTGAGTACATCATTTTTTATAAAAACATGTATTTCATTAGAAAAGTATATATACACTTAAAAAAAATACAAATATGATTATTATGTAAAATTAAATGTAATTTTTTCCAAGATTCGGAGACTTCACTCATGACCAAGCAGGATGATTGTAATATACGCGAATGACCATAGAGAAAATTTAATACTAAATTAAATGCTAATGCCGGCCTAATCCCGATCCCAAGAATGGTGAAATCGGAGATTCTAATGCTACGTCTCTTACAGGGCATCCAAGGTGTCCAAAAAAGTTATCCTTTTTACACACACTGTGGCCGGTGACAGTTGCACTTCCCTCCAAACAAATAAAATAAATAAAAGTGTCCCCTCTTCCCCCATTAAAACCCCTCTCTCTTCCCTGTGTCCCTTTCCCAACAAAACCCAAACTTTATTTCTCCCTGAAAATGCACTAAAAACAGCCTGAACAAGCTACGGCAAGATCTCTTGCATTTCTAAAGTGGGTTTTTTTTCCCATATTTTCTTCTAATTGTGGTTGTATGTTTGGTCTTTTGAATTTCTTTAGTGGGTAGTTTGGTATATTTTTTTGTTTATGTGATTATATTGTAGAATTGTTTAGATTGGATTATTATGATTTTTTTGGGTAAAGTTGCAACAATATGAAGTGGGTTCACACTTCACAGTGAGTTCTCAGCTGGAGTGGTTTTGGGTTGGTCTTTGTTTCACATCTTTGTGTTAGTGCTTCTTAAAGGTTTGGCTTCTCTGGTTATGTTCACTCATTCATCACTGCATCAGTGTATGATGTTGGGTTGGTTTTGCCTGCTTTTGTTAAAAAAATGATATAATGTTAGATCTTGATGATCCTTGCTCTACATGATGTTCAATTTGTAGTAACTCCGTTAACCATGTTAATTTTTCTTTTTCTTTTTGATGTTATGTTGAACGTTCATGTTTTGCATGCCCACATGTTCGTTTCCCGGTAGTCAGACTGATCACTTGAACTTTGAATTTGTACTAGTTTAATTTGATTTAAGCAATGTATCAATTAGGATCAACTTATCCCCCTTATGATGTCGGAATTCTTAAGTATGAAGTAGAAAAGAAAGTTTGGTCTTCTTTACTTTGTCAATTGAAAGTCGTCGTTTTGAGATATCTCATGCTGATGTGATGGACAGTCTCTCTTTTTTCTTGATCACTATTGTTCTGCTGTGTAAGGTTGAGAAAAGGAAGCCTCCATAATGTTTTGTGTGGTATAATTTTTTCTCAGGCACATCATGGCTTCAAAGATGAAGTCCGCAGAACGGAAGACCGGGAACTTGATGTCCATTGTGATTGTGATTGGTCTATGCTCTTTCTTCTACATATTGGGTGCGTGGAAAAAGAGTGGTTTTGGAAAGGGTGACCAAATAGCGTATAATATCATAAAAGAGACCAAATGCACCATCTTGCCCAACCTTAATTTTGAGACACACCACACTATTAAGGAAGTGACAGTGGCTTCATCTGATTCAAAATCCAAAGTGTTTGAGCCATGCGATGTTCAATATACTGATTACAGTCCATGTCAGGACCAGAATCGAGCGATGACTTTCCCAAGGGAAAATATGAACTACAGGGAAAGGCATTGCCCCAAAGAGTCGGAGAAGTTGCACTGTCTGATACCAGCACCAGAAGGTTATGTGACTCCATTTCCATGGCCGAAGAGTCGTGACTATGTACATTATGCGAACGTCCCATACAAGAGTCTGACAGTTGAAAAAGCTGTACAGAATTGGGTTCAATTCAAGGGCGATGTTTTTAAATTTCCGGGTGGAGGAACAATGTTTCCTCAAGGAGCGGATGCGTATATTGATGAGCTGGCATCAGTAATTCCGATTGCGGATGGGACTGTCAGGACTGCTCTGGATACTGGTTGTGGAGTAAGTTGGACATATCTATATATGCTTTTTAATCTTCGTGTAAGATGTTCAGTGATTTATATGTTTTTCTTAAGTTTACACTTATTTTTTTATCTGCACTTCTTTTCTCTTTTGAAAACGATGCATGTCTATGCTGTTCTTTGCGTGTGATCACTCCTAATGGAGATAGCTTTTCTCTTGAAAAAAAAAAGTGTAGGAAGACATGTTGATGAGTGTGTGTTAATTTATCTTTTTCTTTCATAATATTTACAGTGGCTGCCTTTGTTTGGGATTTTTTTAATTATAATTGGGCTGACAATGAGAAAATATGGTATAGGTTGCAAGCTGGGGTGCCTATTTGTTGAAAAGAAATGTTGTGACAATGTCCTTTGCACCAAGGGATAATCATGAAGCACAAGTACAGTTTGCTTTGGAAAGAGGAGTACCCGCAATTATAGGTGTACTTGGAACGATACACCTTCCTTACCCATCTAGATCCTTTGATATGGCTCAGTGCTCTCGCTGTTTAATTCCTTGGACGTCCAATGGTGAGCAAAAAAATAAAATAATGGCAGTTTCTTCCAATGCTTTCTTCTTGTCGTAATCATAGGGTTTGATGTTCTCAAATCTGAGAATTGTTTTGACTTCTTGGAAAGGAAATTGAAAACAAAACATAAATCGGTTTAGTTTCGCAAACTAGTGTGTTGCATCTTGAGTTTGGATTATTCATAACACCTTGAGATTTATTTTTATGTCAAAACAAACTGATTTGTAATTACTTCAACTTATGAAACTTTGGGTGGTATTTTTTTTTTTTTTTTGAAATTTAACTTTGGGTGGTATTTACATGATCTGTTATCTCTCTGTAACTTCTTTGTGCAGATGGGATGTACATGATGGAAGTAGATCGGGTTCTCAGACCTGGGGGGTACTGGATATTATCTGGTCCTCCAATTAATTGGAGAACCTACTACAAGACTTGGCAGCGATCAAAGGAGGACCTTCAAAAGGAACAAGAGAAGATTGAAGAACTGGCTAAACTTCTTTGCTGGGAAAAGAAATACGAGAAGGGAGATCTTGCTATCTGGAGAAAGAAGATAAATGACCGTTCATGCAGTAACAGGAACGATATTAAGCTCAGTAAATGTAAATCTACCGATGCCAACAGTGTCTGGTGAGCTTTCCATATGCTCCAATTTTGGTGCTTGAGTTGTATTTATATCTAAACAATTAATAAAGCTGATGCATCTGCACAGTCGTATCTATTAGTAAATCTTCATATATATCCCCCCAAACTATCTTGCATTTGATGAATTTATGTTCATTATGTATTTCCATTTCTATGGTTACATTTTGTCACCATTGTCAAGGGTCGTAAGATTGGAAAGTTATCATTTACTCATTTACTTTGAGGCTGAATAAATAAAACCATAACATGGAACCATTAGATGCCAGATAACTCACTTTATGAGAAACTTGTGCAACAATGCTAACAATCTGGAGTTTATGCTGTTTCTGCATTTGTCTGATTTCGGCTTGATTTTTGTATTCCACATGTTAGTTTGTGCTCTATAGATTTAATGCATTACTTCTCTCTACATAAAAATAGGATGCGAGCCAATATTTACATCTTTTTTTTTCTTCAAAGAAAACCTTTTATTTTTTGTTTGATCCTGCAATAATCTTGTTGTGTTCCTTCCAATGGTTGGACTGCTGGGTTTGGCCATAGCCAAACTAAATCAACCATAATGGAATTATTGCCATTTAAAAGGCATATAAAACATGGCTTCTTGGGGTGGTTGTCTCAGCTATGTAATTCACATTTTTCTATGACTTCAGACTTTGTTAAGCTCATTGTGGTTCAGTTTGGTGGATGCATTGCAAGATCCTATTTAATCAAAGAAATTATCACTCAATAACTTTCTTCCCAATTATGTAAACCACAATGAAAAATCCAAACTTTTTTCAGTCAGTTATGTTAGCAAACCATCTTTCTGAAACTTGACTTTAATATGTGATCCTTTTTCAAATTTGTGACCTTTCTGGGTGATTTAATCATTAAATGTGTGGAACTATCTGATTTACCAAAGAATTTCTCGCCTGCCTTTCATCCATTTTAAAATTGCACTCTAGTACATTTTTTATCGATACAAATATTAGTCCTTACTCAAATATTATGTTTGCTTTACTGAAGGTACAAAAAGATGAAAGTTTGCAGAACCCCCTTCCCAGAGGTAAAAAATCCAAATGAAGTGGCTGGAGGACAGCTGAAGAAATTCCCAAATAGATTATTTGCTGTCCCACCAAGAATTGCCAATGGATATATTCCGGAGATCACAGCTCAATCATATCAGGATGACAATAAATTGTGGCGAAAGCATGTAAATGCTTACAAGAGGATCAATAAATTAATTGGTTCAGTGAGGTACCGGAATATAATGGATATGAATGCCGGACTTGGAGGTTTTGCTGCCGTACTTGAATCTTCAGATTCATGGGTGATGAATGTCGTGCCTACTATTTCCAAGAGAGATACTCTAGGTGTAATCTATGAGAGAGGTTTGATTGGCATCTATCATGACTGGTATGTTTCATTGTTTTTTATGCTTCGTATTGTTCGAACTATAGGCCTTTCACTCGAAATGTCCAACTCTTATATACTTGTTTGTGTAATGCACTTTATTTCGGGTCTGGTCATCTTTCTAATGCCATCATTGACATAGATTGTTTCTGATATTGATTCAGGTGTGAGGCTTTCTCAACATACCCAAGGACATATGATCTCATTCATGCCAATGGTGTCTTCAGTTTGTACAAGAACAAGTAAGTATACTGTCAAATACAAAGAAAAGAATGTGTTTTTTTACCGATTTTCAATTTCTGAGTTTTTTTAATTCCTTATGACAGCCAAATCAAGTCATGAATAACCTGTTCATGCAAACTAGACACAGTTTTTTTTTTTTTTTGGGGGGGGGAGAGGATCCCTAACATTAGTTGGGAAAAAAAACTCGAGATGCACACAGCACACAATCACCCACAAACCATGTGCATTATGGTAAATGCAGGGAATTCATACCCGGACTTATGGTGAACAAACTCATGGCTCTAGCCAGAGCCAACATCAGTTTCTTACAATATCATATTCTAATGTTGCACTGCTTTTATCAAGATGGTAACATGTATGTCTAACATCAAATATTTTCTTAGAAGGTTTTATTTTGGTTTCATGAGTTGCTATGTTTCTCAGTGGTAGTATATATGTGGAATATTGGAATTTTTTTTTTTTTTTTAATTTGACTATATTCTATCCCCCATTGTCTTCTTCAAAAGGCCAAATACCGATTTTGAAAAAATTGATCTGGTTCATCATCTTATGAATAGAATTCTTGAAATCACCTCAGCAATTTGACCCACCAAAAGAAGATCTCAGCAAGTTCTTGTCCTATTTGATTTGAAAAAAAAAACAGGTGCAAAATGGAAGACATTCTCCTAGAGATGGACCGGATATTGAGGCCTGAAGGCATGGTCATATTCCGAGATGATGTTGATGTTCTGATCAAGGTGAAGAAGATGGCGAGCGGCATGCGTTGGAATGTCAAAATGACGGACCATGAAGATGGCCCTCTCGTCTCCGAGAAGATCATCGTGGCTGTGAAGCAGTACTGGGTTGGTGGCAGAAGTAACACTACATCTGACGTCTGATGATGCGATTGAAATCAGTGAGGGAATCAACCCGAACGTTTCATGCAGGAGAAGTAATTGTTTCCAGGTGCTCACATTCGAGCATTCTTTTGCTGCGAAGTTGAATTAAATTATATTTACAGTTTAATGTATCAGAGGGGGCTGCTTAGAAAGCCTTTTCTTTTCTGCCAGACGTGGGTATCCTCAATGTTAAATGATGATATGCAGAAGTGGCTTCGTGTTGTTCTTTGCTTCCATTTATTGTGTTTAAAATCAGTGGAACCAGAGTATTAGTTTAATGGTCTGGATCTCTCATACCATCACCAAAATCAAACAAACAAAAAAGTATCTCCTCTTGTTTTCATCCCATACCAATACCATGTTAAAATTTTATGATAAAGGGCAATACAAAAACCTAGTAAATAAAGCCACATAATCAAACCAAACATAGCACAGATAAAATATTCAGCAAATAAAGAGTATATTAGAATAGCATATCAATTCCTTGGTGAATAACGGTTAAAAGGAAACGGATCAATTAATTGGAAACGGATCAATTAATTGCGCACATTAAAATTGTCCATAGGGGTGAAAAATCCAAGTGGTTTTTATCGATGTGGGATTAAAGTGTTATGAAGGAAAAAAGAAGGATCCAAATTTTTTATCAACTAAGGAATGATCCACTTAAGATGGACCCAATACTAACATACATCCATTATATATGTGACTTTGTTCAATCATGAGCCCCTATTTGGGTAGCGAGTTAAGCGAGAATAAGGGTGGTATAAGAATGGATAAGGAAAATGACTGTTTGTTTACAAAGTATAACTTGGTATTACTAAGTCAGTTTAAACAAGTATAAGAGAGTATAACAATTTTAAGTAACCCCTAGGATAACCTATACTCAGTTTATCTATTCTCATGGGCCCATATGTCAAATCAATTTTTTACACCTTATCACATCAAATCACCTATCAACCCTCTTATACATCAAAGGGCCCACATGTTAAATCAACATTTTTACACTTTATTTATATTTTATTCTTTATCAACCAAACAACTCAACATTTATTCATACGTTTTCCAATGAGAATAAAAAACACAACCAAACAGAAAATCTCTTATTCATGTAGATTTGTTATCTATACTGGTATAGTTATCTATCCAGAATAACTCAATTCATCAATCCAAACGGGGCCGAAAAGTATTAGGGACAATTTAGCCCCCTAACATGTTTTGAATTTTTTTCGTTATTACATAAACATTCGAATGATTTGATTTTGCATTTTGTACCTAAGAAAAATTGGGGATGCAAAAATGACTGCATGAATGATTGCAGTATCAACGCCTCGGCACAGCAAATATGGTGAAGCAGGATCTATAAAGTTGATTAAGAACTGACTGATTTGGAAAACAATTCACTGGAAGTCTGAAAGTCTTGTAACATCATCTGGAGTACAAACCTTTGGTCTCCAACTAAAACAGGTTGAACAATAGAACAAGATCACATTGTCTAGCTAACACAAAATTGGAAATAGAGGAGATAGAAAATGAATGCAGAATGAAACAGCATCTCACATGTTGTTCTTTTTTGAGGTTATGTTTCCATGAAAGAAAGTTTAGCCTTTTTATTATTGTTGGATGTGCATTCACTGAAATGTTTGTGCTGTTTTGAATAAAATACAATGGAGAACAAACCATCTAAAACATCCTTCCCACAGAACAAAATGTTGAAAAACAATAACACTGACTAGACAAAATCCAGCATTTCAACACCATGACCAGCCAATCAAAACTACATAAACAGCACTTACTAATCAGTGCTCCTTAACGACATAACCAACTTTTGATGGCATTTGGAGGCCCAAGTTGGATTAATAATTGGTTTTGGTGAGGTCTTTGAATTGAGAGCTGATACCCTCATACTATTTTACAGTGATCCCTCAACTACACATACACTGCAACAGTGTAGTACACTCAGTGTATAAAAATTATTATTTTTTTATTTTTTTAAAGAAAAGAATACACTAGTATATCTCAATGTATATTTCACTTTTTTATAATAGTATGTATTTCAATGGACGAATGTATATTTTTTTTAAGAAAAAAGAAAATCGATGAGGGCTATTGACGATATTGTACAGTGTTAGACATCATTTTCCCTTTGAATTTTAGGGCCATTTTTCTGAGCAAATTTATATGAGCAGATTAAGTGCTCATAGAATAGATAACTAACTATGTAGAAATAAAAGATTTTTCATTTTTTTGTTTTTTTGTTGTTCTTATTGAAAAACTAAAAATTAAATATTGTTTTTTTGTTGTTCTCATTGAAAAACTTAAAATTTAATTTTTATTGTTTGATTCACCTTAAATAAAATGAGAATAAATTGTGAGTAAGATATTGATAAAATATAATAACTTTTTAAACGACAATTTTATTCCTGCATAAATTGTTTGTGTTCGAGAATATGATATAATAGATATAACATGTTTTTGGGATTCGTGTGAGAATATTTTTTTCTATTTTTTGAAAAGATATTCGTGTGAGAGTACAAGTGAAATAATTTAAAAAAAATGACAGAGAGAAATATTTTATTCGGTATATATAATCATTGATAAACAAACTGGATTGTGTGGGACAAATATCTTTTTAAGGAAAAGCTTTTTACACGCCTCATAATTACTTATTCTTCTTTCACGTGTTTTTCTTTTGCATGCTACATATATCCTCCACTAAAAAGATACAATCTAAACACATTTTTTTTATAGCTTTATATGAAAAACATATAATAATGAATATGATTACATGCACACACTCATATAAAAATATATTCACATAAAAAAAAAAAAACTGAATATAACAGAGAGCTCTCATAGAAATGCTGGAATCATTAGTACATTTGTCCAGAGAAAACCACAGAGAAGGCATTGATTTTTCCATCAGAGGTTCTTCTTCATGGCCTTCCAGCAACCATGGTTGACAGGGAATCTCTGTCAATGGGTGGTATTTCTCATGCTTTGCTGTCCATTTCATATGTCATCAAAGATTGCTTCAAATTTCAAAATTTTCAGCCCAATCACTTTCAATTTTCATTCACAGAGATTTGCAGATGATCATGGAAAATTAATTACATTTCAAATTCTAACAACAGGTTAGAATATGTTGAGTACAAAATTGTTGTAATGGTCATTTGGGGAAGCTACCCCAACTCAATTTTCAAAATCCATTTGATGTGGTTTAATTTAGAAGTAATAATGGATTTTTATTAGTTAAGAGAGATTAATTGTTATTTTTAATTATTCATGACTTGCATAGATTGACATTGATATTTTAGTGTAATATTTCTTTTGTAGGTTCTTAGCCCTCTTTGATTCTCAAATAGGTTATTCAAGTTTAAAATAGTCATATTTTTTTAAAAAAAAAGAAGAAAAAGAAGTTTAAAATAGTCATACGGAAATAGAGTAGAAATAAATGATTTTATTTTAATGATATTTTTTATTTGAATAATTTTTTTGTCTTTTATCTTATCTGACTATTTATATTTTTCCATCTCATTCGACGATTACGAATCTTATTATCTTTGCTTTTCATACAGAAGATCCGAACTCCTCTTACCTCTAAGATCATGGATTATCTTTTTTGATTGTTGAGTACATGTAATTAATCATTTTGTTTTTTTGTTTGAATATGCACCTTGTACTATTATGCTTGTTGGTCTTCTTTTGTATTTAACTAAAATGAATATTTATTTTTAAAAAATCTATCATTTGATTAAAAATTTAAAACTTGTAAAAAGTTTATCTTCACTCAAGCAAATTCTTGATTCCACCACTGAGTGCATTTTGATTATAAATTGTTTTAAATATATATTTAATAGAACTTTCCGACTGCAAGGAAAAAAAATTATATTAAAAAAACTGTAAAGCTTACCATTAAATCAATAAATTAGGAATTGAGGCAACTTCTCTCACAATGCATCACATGCAACATACCCTTGATATTGGTTAATGT
>CM060858.1:45965206-45984987 GCA_030737845.1 Acorus calamus
TGAGGAGGAGATGGTGGAGAAGGTTGTGGAGGAGGAGGAGGAGGAGGTGGAGCAGGTTGTGAAGGAGGAGGCGGTGTGGCTATTTGGTGTAAGAATTGGATGATTTTTTTTTTTGGGGGGGGGGGGGGGTTGGAATGGTTGGGGTGGATAAATAAAAAAATTGGGATTTGGTTGGTGTAGATGTTGATGGTGATTTAGGTGTTTCAGAATTTGATTGGGATTGATGAAAGAATGTTTATTTGAGCAGGCATTCATGTTTTGAGGAGGTTTTTAAGTTTATATATAGTTTGTGGACATTGTTGATGGATTAATGCATAGCAAATATTTTTACAGTAGTTCTTGATTTTAATATTTTGGTGTTATTATGAGTGTTTTATTTGACTGATTGGTTTTACATCTATGAAAATTGGAATAAGTTTGAATTGTATGTTTAGGTAAATCTTGTGATACTGACTGACAATTTTTTTTTTCAATGAAATTGTTGATAACAATGTTTCACAAATTGAGTGCTTTTATTGAACAAGAAAAACTGATTGCTTGAGTTTAACTGTTGGATTAAACAGAATTAATTTGTAGTCAATACATATATTATTAATTATAAAAAAATACAAAAAAAAAGAGAAAAGAATAAAGCAATGCTTTCCACTATTTCATTTCCGTAATCAAAATACACTTCTGAAATGGAGATAAAAAAAAAAACAGACGAGCAAAAAAACACAATCAAATGACAATTAACAATACCACAATATAACATAAATGACAATTGATATGATTTCTTTACCACGATATTGCATTATAATGAAGTCTCATTTGAAAACGACAATTGATTTTTTATTTTTTGAGAACAGACCAATCCAAATAACCCAATTCTTAAAAAAAAAAATCATTTGAATAGTTTGAGTCTGTTTTAAATTTCAAATGTAACTTATATCAAATTTTGAAGGTTAACCAGAATATAAGCCAAACAAAGCAACGCTTTAACTTGGGTCAAACTTAACCTTTCATCTGTATATGTGTGCGTGGCTGATATTTATCATGTTATTTTGATTTAAAGGTTTGGATTTGATTTTGATTTAACAATTGATTTTAGAGCACGCAATTGATATTGGTCAAAAATATAAAAAAAGATGTCCAAATTAAGTATGAACAGTTAGATGGCAACCGCAACAAACTCATTATTATCCATAACAAAACTATTAATGATGGAAGTTTTTTAATTGATTTGATTTCAAGGCTAAAATATTCATCTTGATATAAAAAAATATTCACATTGTTAATGGTGGGATATATGGGTGTGGTATCTATCTATTTTATCAGAGGAAGCTATACATTCCAATAAAAACCAAATATATGGAAAAATAAAGCTGGATATTGTTTTATAATTTTCAAAATTCAAATCGCTGAACTATATACAAATATAAATGTCACAAATATAAGGTCTCTCTTGAGAAAAAGAACTAGCTACGTCACATCCATGATGTAAATATGGTCGATGACATCAATTGATATAAAATTCAGCAATAAATCTATCCATAACTATATAATATGATGCATATATGTGTATCATACCGTGTGTCTATTATAGGTAAAATGTGCTTATTGTAACAAAATATGTGCAAGGAATAAGTGTACATGCTTATATACTTGTGGTTGACTTGAATTTGGTAGCTGCATAAGGAGACTGAGAGCAGTGTTTAAATTTATCAATTTTTATCAATCTCTAGTATATGATAGATAAATATTTGATTAATAAAAATGTCGGACATGTTATTATTTTACATGGATTTTTTTATCAAATTTATTTTAACGAGAAGTCATTTTATCAAAAATACATAATTTTATTAAATTGTTTGGGTCACCCATGGATTTTTATTCAAATTCTCAATGTTTGGTTGGGGGATGGAAATTGATGAGTACTTTGGTTTAAGTGCGAAATGCCCTTGTTAGCAGTTATGTACATATATTTTAAAATTTAAATCTTTATGTATGTCGCAACTATAAAAAAAAGTACGTAATACCAATTAATAATAAAATAAATGAATTAAGAAAACAATGACATATGAACTATGAGTGTTGTTACACACAATTTTTTTCAACCCCAATTCAGTATCATATGCATTGATAAAAAAACTAAAGCATATACTCATATTAACGATGTATATGCATTTCCTATAAATGCATCAATGCAATTCCTTATAACATATGTTTTATTTTTTATTATATAAAATCATGTATTTCATTAGATGAGGTATAATATTTTTAAAAATTCAAAATACGTGAAGACTAGAAATGAGGCTTAAAAAAAAGGTTGTACGTAACATTATCCATAAACTATTTAAATATTATAGCATTGTTAGATAAAATAAAATAATTGATTATTTTTTATTGTAAATATGAATCATAATTATAAAATATTATGTTTTTAATGTGTGGGTATATCAAACATTACAAATAAAATCCACCGGGATCTTCAAAATCCCACCAATTTCATTCCTTTTTTTTTCACTTACTTGGACTTCAATAAATCTAGTGGAATCCACAATTCCAACCTAGAATATCAGCGAGTGAACATGTGTATTTTCACATTTCTTGATATTTTAACTTTAGTATGCAAACAAAATTCACCTTAATTTTTCACCAACCAAACATGACTTTAAGTAAGTTCAATTTCTTGGACCGATATAACTTTCATCAGGAGGGTGAATTCCAACGAACAGCCCATAGACTTTGGATAGAGTTAGGCTTGTATTTCAACCCGCTTCAATCCAATGAACAATCTTTGTGTACTCTCTCTTTTTATATCTAAATTATAATAGCATATCATATATTACATTATTATAACATATCAAGATCTGTATGTAACTAATTTTTTTAGATTGAAAAAATATGCTATTGCATTTTAATATATATTTAATTTCATATGACATATATTTTAATAGAAATTAAAAAAATATATAAAAAAAATAGTGTAGATGGTAAACAAGACTGTAACAGGGGCTGAACATATCATTTTGCATTCGTATATATCTGTTGGCAGCAAGATTGAAACTCTATACGTGAAAAGTTCAAAGACCCTGTTCCCACAATCCGTTTACAGAAGACCCAAATATCTATAAATATCTATGATACTACTAAAATATCTGATTTCACCTTATGCGAGGGACTTTGAAGCTTATCATTAAAAAACAAAGAAAGGAAGGTGCACAGAAGGAAAAAACATGAGTTTTCATGATTACAGGACCAAGCATCTTATCGAACTAAAAAAACAAAAACAAACGAACAAAATAAATATTGGACCGTAATTATTTCAGCAATCGGACGAGTCACTCGATATGACTGTTACGTACGAACGTCGTATTTGAATCGGTCCTTCTATTATGACATTTGAGGCGTTGCGAGGGTTGCCTGTCCAGCAGAAACTACTGTCGAACTGCACCCATACATATCACGTCATCAGTTTCATTTTTGTGGACTCTGTAGATACATATATACATGAAAGCTCCCTCTATCTACTAATTAAACTTATTTTGTTGATAAGAAAGAGAGTAAAACGTGTGACTCTTCCACAATAAATAGGATTCACCATTTTAATCTAATAGAATATATTCACGTGGACACTCAAACGAACTAGTTGAACGACATAAAAAAATAATAATTGCAGCTCTAAACGAATTGCACAAAAGTCATGTAGAATAAAAGCATCACAAATCCTTCAAACCATATTAAAAATAAGGGATTTTTAGTTTTAAGTTCCCGTGAACTATAAGATTTAGCTATTGATCTTTCACTTCTTCATATTTAGGTTTTAGTTCCTACATTTAAATGATATGTTCCTTTTTAGTCCCTAGGAGGGACTTATTCCTAAATTATCATTTAAATATATGAACTAAAACCTAAATATGAAGAAGTGAGGGATTAGTAGCTAAATCCCATAATATATGGGGACTTAAAACTAAAAATCCCTAAAAATAATCACGCTTCTAACCAAGGGCGGACCCAGGAATTAAAGTAAGGGAGGCCAGAAGCCCTAAAGATCTAGAATGAATAAGATTTAAATAATAATAATAATTATAGATATATCATAAATTAAGATGAAATTAAAACAATTGAATAATAATCAATTCTTTAAAGCAATGAATATCAATTCATATCAAAAGTTAGTTTTTACTTATTTTCTATATTTAGAGAGATCTAGAATAATTAATTGAATATCTAGGAAAAATTTTGATATCTCAATTACTCCCATCACGAAAAATTAAAAAAATGAAGCTTCAAAAATAAAAAATATGAATATGAAAAAAATAGTTGATCACAAAAACATATAAAGATATTATTTAAGTTTATATTTCAGAAAGATATTTTCAAACATAACTTTCAAAAATTCTACGAGACTCAATATAACAATGATAAAAATTAAAATAAAAAAATCATTAAATCATTTAGTAATATTTCAACACCTCAAAATTAGATACTTGTATTCCTGTAAAAATAAAGTTTATCACATTCTTACTCCAAATCTCAATGAGTGCTAATACACTAACTCAATTTTGTAGCCCTATTTTCATTTGTCATGTCCAATGCAATATACAATATGGTTAACATAATATATATTTAACTATGTACGTATACACTTTGATAAAATCTATATATTTATTTCATGAGCATGTACTTCATTTCCATAAAAAAAAATTAATATACTTTATTATGTGAGTATGCACTTAAAAAAAATCAAATGTATGTATGCTAATTAGGATGCAAACTAGATTGCACGTAACATTTTTTAATTTCAAACTCACTCATTTCAATTATGATTGTTTTATATATATCCCTGAAAGATATCATTTTGTCAAAACAATCTTAGTGAATTACTATTTTAAGCAATATCCCTCAAAAGGGCCTTGATGGTATTTTTGAAAAATTAAAAAAATGAAAAATACCCCTCAAAAGGGCCTTGATGCAAAATTAAACCATCTTCAGGGGAATGCTAGGAACCATTTATTCTCAGCCCGCCCCCTTTGGCTCCGCCACTGCTTCTAACTCTTTTCAGACAAACACATACAATCCGTGAGTGAAAAAAGGATTGAATAAAAAAAATTTAATAGTTCAAATACATGTAATCTTTATACCTTATTATATTAGACCCTCTATTCATTGTGTGTGTGTCTATATATAACTATAATATCATTTAATATCTACTATGAAAATCTTGATGGCCGTCTCGTTGAATCCTTTATTGCTCCTCTCTCGTCAAAATAATAGAGACTTTTCACCTTCTATTATTTGATATTAGAGTTTATATGTGATTTAATTGAAGGGACCGATTTTGTGATTGATTTATTATACAAGAACTATAATGCAATGTTTACATTTTCTTTTACAGGCTCCAATGCAGACGGGTGTACAATTAATTTTTTTTTGACGTCGTTCAATCAGTCCGTTTGAGTGTCCACGTGGATATATTATATTGGGTTAAAATAATTTTTTCTTTTTTGGTGGGTAAACTAGGAGTTGAACTCCAGACCTCCCCTTGGAGAAGGGTGTGTCTCGACCGCCCGGCTAAGGGGTCTGCTACAAAATGATGTTTTCTGTTCCTATAGAAACAGAAAATCCGAGCCACTGTTGTAGAACAGGTTAATCCTTGCCTTGAAGCGGACTGGAGCTATCATTTTGAGGTCTCTAGATCCATGCATGGTCTCAAGGCATATATATGCACTTTCAGGAAGCATTTAACACGGGTACATGTCCTTCCCCATGTTTTCTCCGTGCACAACTTCACCTGTAATGCATGTCGATAGGTGTGCGTCATAAACTCATAGTCATAAATTAAGTTGGTATATGACAAATATTCAGTAAGACTTTTGTTTAATATAAAACATGTTATGCATTCGTATGATATATTAAACTATTTTCTAGATGCATTATATTATTCGTATGGAAATATATATCTATGTAGGAAAACTTTTATGTTAAGTGTGGATGCAATTATGATAATTAGGATTTTTTTTAAGGGTGAATTGTTCAAATACCCCTTGACCAAGAGTTTAATTTTTAATCTACCCCTGTACTTTTTTCTTTTTTTTTTATTTATCTGTGAAATCTGGTTCTATTTTTTTTTACCCCTGACTTGTGTCACCTCATTTTTTATACCTAAACTACCCCATCTGTAAATTAATATTATACTTCTCTAATTGATCGTTACATATATGTAAGTGGTCAATACATTTCTGTAATTTGTATGCCATTAGTTTAGTTCCATATATAATATTATATATCTATTCTGTAAATTATAGTTTTTGTAATTTCTTTTGTAATTGTTATAAGAATGATAGATGTTATTACATTTCTGTTATGTAAATAGTAGTTTATGTCATTCGACATTACATTAGTAGTTTTTGTTGTAGTTATTATGTAAATGATAGTTTCTGTTGTAATTGGATATTACATTGGTATTTGTCATGTTGTAGTTGTTACATAGGTATACATTTCATAATGATGTAGTTTCTGTTGCATTGTTGTTATGTTAATGATTCATTTAAATCATTTATTACATTATGTAATTGTTTATAAAATTTATGTAATGGGTCATTTACATATATGTAAATTGATATTAAATTACTGTAATTGGTTATTACATTTCTATAAAATTATATGTCCTTAGGCTAATTACATTGACACTTTTTGTAATTGGTTATGTAATGTTTTAATTTATGTAATTGTTAAGTATATAGATCAAGAAATACTTCCATGAAAATATATATTTCAGTTGCTCGGATATTTTCAGTTCAAGTTCATGCTATTACTAATTTTGTTCATATTGCTAAATGAAAATTTATTTAAGTGTTTGGCTAATTGTTGTATTTTTTATGTAGTTATGAATTACGTTGAATGTTTAGTTCGATGATTTTTCAGTGGTTTTTATTTCACCTAAGAGGACATTAAGAGGAGTAAGGGTGAGACAACAATTAATTTCATTAGGATAACGAAAACATTGTAATTCAAACAATTAGTGTATCTATTTTAACGAAACGTTAGGATTGTATCAATAACAATTTTGTATACATTGAATTCACTTATAGATGATAATTAAATGAATTACAGTTCATGAGTCTTTTATAATGACACTGAAAATGTATATATAACCATTTTGTGTTTAACATCTTTACATACATTGATATTTTTTTTAAATAACTCTTAAATATCTATAACTATGTGTATGATTTCTGTATATATCACATTATATATTTCTGTATTTTTGTAACTCTGTCTATAAGGGGTAGTTCGGATATTATGAAAAATCAGGGACAAAAAAGAAGGGACCAGATTTCAGGAGTAAATAAAAATTAAAAAAAATCCAGGACAGAAAAACATTTAAACCCTTAATGAATGGGCATTTGAACCATTCACTTTTTTTTCATTTATGAAACTGTGATAATTAAATTATTCAAATTAAACTATAGATCCGGATTCTAAAGATAACAAAGGCGATTCAATAAAAAGAAGTATATTTAATCAATGGAAACCATACTTTGTGATCATTGTTGATCATTTGTAGAAGCCACACAATAACATTGTTGATCTCATTCCCCCAAAAAGACAAAAGAAATTGAATGGCCAATGTGGCAACCACAATATATTCCTTTACCTTATCATCATCATCTGATACAAATGAAACACCATGACCAGTGCATAAGGTGATTCATAAATGTGACAACAAAAGATTCACATACACAAAAAAAAAAAAAAATTGAATCATATATTTTCCCCTCTTAGGGGTGGAGAGATCAGATATAGATATCATAGATGAAGAGATCATGAAAGCCAGACAATGCAACACCCTTAGGAAGAAGGCAACTTGGTTCTCAGTTCTTTCCTCAGAATCTTCCCTGAAGGAGACTTTGGAATTGCATGTACAAAGTACACCTTGTGCACCTTCTTATAAAACACCACCTACATAAAACCAACCAAACAAACATATATAAGAAATCAAACCAATATAACAACATGTTCTTTTGCATGGAAAACTAGGTTGATATATGTATATACTCACTTGTTTGGCCACATATTCCTTCACAGATCCTTCGGTGAGCTCCGAACCGTTGGACTGGACGATGAAGGCGACCGGTACTTCTCCGGCGACCTCGTCTTTTTGCCTGGAAATCAAGAGACACATCGATTCAGTTTAGATAATGCATGCATGGGTCATCGATTTTAATGGAATTCAAGTATTTGTTGATGCTTACGGTATGACAGCGGCATCGATAATCGAAGGGTGGGTGTGGAGGATGGCCTCGATCTCCGCCGGCGCAACCTGGAAGCCTTTGTATTTGATGAGCTCCTTCACCCTATCCACGATGAACACCTCATCGTCGTCGTCGACGTATCCAATGTCCCCCGTGTGAAGCCAACCCTCGACGTCGATCGTGGATTGAGTCGCTTCTGGGTCGTTCAGATAACCTGTGCAACGCGCGCGCGCATGTGATCAGTGTCGGATTCAGTCATCTAAAGTTGGTGCGCATGCATGCATGATATCATATGATTATAAGTGTGCGCGTACCTTTCATGATTTGGGCACCGCGGAAGCAGATCTCGCCGGGCTTGTTGCGGGGGAGGGAGTAGCCGGTCTCGGGGTCGATGACCTTGAGCTCGGCGTTCCTGACGACGGTGCCGCATGAGCCGGACTTGGTCGGGAACGGCTGCTTCGCGAATCCTAGGCACATCGATAGCACCGGCCCGGCCTCCGTCATTCCGTACCCCTATAAAAAAATTATGAACAATTTGTGATGAGAGACTCATTAGACATTGGTTCATGTTTAGATCAGCGGGCTGTTGCATGTGACAGTATATACTTTTGTTGTTGTAGCAAAAACAATATGCATGGAGATTTATTATTGAAAAAACTCAAGAGTTTTAGAGGAGGAGAAAAGCATGTAATGTGAATCACATGATATAGAAAAGGAAGCCATTCATTGAAGACTTGTGTCCAGTATATTATATATCTCATATTAGATATAAAAAAATATTTTTGAGAAGTGATTCCAAACCGGGCGTCATTGCAAATCAAAAGAAAAACAAGTGAAAAGAAAAAAAAGAATGCTAGACCAAATTATCATCAACTAACCTGGCCAAAGATGGCCTGAGGGACGCGGCCATGGAGGGTCTCCTCGAGCTCCTTCCCGAGCGGCGCGGCCCCGGAAAGCACGATCCTTATCGAGCTAAGATCATACTCATCGACCATCGGACACTTGACGAGCGCGAGCACCAGCGGCGGGACCACCGTCGCCACCGACACCCTGTACCTCTGTATCAGCTCCAACAACGTCGAAATCTCGAACTTCTGCATCATCAGAACCGCCGCTCCCGACCTCAACGAGCACAGCAAGACCGAGTTCAACGCGAATATGTGAAACAGAGGCAGAACGCAAATCACCACATCCTCCTTCGTCAGATACACGTGCGGGTTCTCCCCGTCGACCTGCTGCGACAGGCTCGTCGAGAGGCTCTTGTGCGTTAAAACCACCCCCTTCGGCAGTCCCGTCGTCCCCGACGAGAACGGCAGCGCCACCGCGTCATCCGGGTTGAACCCACCAACCATCGAAGTCGGGTCGAACAACCCAAACTCCAAAAGCTCCGAGAAGTGGAGGCAGCCGTCGATCCGGTCGTCGATGGTGACGACGGGGACGCCTTCGGCGGAGACTTTGTGGGCGTATTGGGCGTGGGTGACGACGACTTTGGCGTTTGAGCGGGCGATCTGTTTGGAGAGCTCGGAAGGGGTGTAGAAGGGGTTGGCGGTGGTGGTGATAGCGCCGATCATGGAGGAGGCCATGAAAGTGTAGACGAATTCGGGGCAATTCTGGAGGAGGACCATGACAACATCGCCGCGGCGGAGGCCGAGGCGGCGGGAGAGACCGGAGGCGGTTTGGCGGATGGTGAGGTGGACGTCGGAGTAGGTGAGGACTTGGTCCGTGGAGCCGACGATGAGGCAGGGGCGGTCGGCGTGGTCGCTGAGGTTTTCGAAGATGTAGGAGTGGAGGGGGAGGTGGTTTGTGATGGGGATGTCAGGGAGCTTGGAGCGGAAGATGTGCTCGGTGGGTGGGGATTGTGGTTGGGGTGGGGATAGGGTGGTGGAGATGGTGGAAATCTGGGGCTCCTGGGGTGCAAGGGAAATCATGGTTTCTCTCTTGAGAGTTCTTCACACAGCGAGAGAGAGAGAGAGAGAGAGAGAGAGAGAGAGATTGTGTTGTGTGTGTGAAGAATGGATGAGTGAGTGGTTTAGGGTTTGGTGTTTATATATATGCACGAGGGGAGGGGGTAGAGGGAGGGTTAGGTGGGTAGATGTGAAGAGAGAGTGCTTGTGTTAGTGTTTGTTTTTTGAAAAAAATATTTGTAAGAGAGGGGGGAGGCTGCTTTGTTTTTTATTTATTTATTGTTCTTTGTTAAATAATGATATGGTGGTCCTGTCAAGAGAGATCTATGTATCTGATCTGATAGTATGGTAGTTTCTGATCGCTTTCGTTGGACATGGTTGACCCCTCCCTGATTTGGTCTTCTGTGAGAGAATTGTTGAAACGGGTTTTTTTTTTCTTTTTTTGGAAGAGGAAAATGAAATGGGATGAGTTTTTGAATTAAAAAAAATGATGATTTGTTATATTAGGGTATATTATCTTATTATCTCTAGGTTTAGAATGAAAAATGCAAAGAATATTGTAATATCCTTTGTAGCTCCATTTATTTGCACACGTTTTCATTTTTTTAAAGATATATACTTAGCAGACCAGACTTCAAAATTCCATAATTTTTAAATAGTTTAAAAAGTTCTCTCTCTCACAAAGGAGTGTGAGTATATATAGCCTAAATTTTAAAATTTACGTATGTAAAAAATAAAATTTCATATAAAAATGAACTATAAGATTGAGCCTACACCAGATAATTAATGTCAACAGAACATATACCATTTAACTTTTTTGGAGCCAATTATTTTCTAATTAAGTAATTTTAGTTTTAAAAAATTTCAAAGCCTTTTTCAAATGATATTAGAGTGGCTTATATAATCTTATATGCTGAAGAAGAATGTATAGCCTAAATAATAAAATAGAGTTATCCAATTAATAATGAATGTGATGGACAGTTTTGGAGGAATAAAATGGCACAATATCCATTTATTATTCGAATAAATTCAGCAAACTTGCATTTATTTATTCCTTGGAGTCACTTTTTTTTTTTTGTTGAAGTCATAACTTTCCTGTTCAAAAAACAGGCAAGTTATTTTTTTTTCTAGCTGGGTCAAAATTCTGCATCAAAACAAAGACTGGCCAATGTTGACTGTCATGGGGACATTTTCGTCATTTTGAGTGGATGGAGACCGATTAGGTGCGGGAACGTGATAAAATTTTGGGGTAGGTGCTTCGTGGGAGGGGAAGCCGATATTTTTTATTCCTATTTTGTCCTTCGGTTTATTGACGTATAAAAAAACGACTATCAAAAATAACAAGTCACGCAAGTGAGGGTCAAAGTCAAAAAACGACGTCCTAATTATACTGAAATTATTTTTTTCAATAAATTCAAATATTTTTCATAAATTATTACCCTTAGTTTTTGTAGTTTTACTTATCAGATAATTATATATCCATTTCTAAATAGTTCAATTTTGTAAAATAATCAAATAAAAAAAGCCATAAATCGGAATTTAAAATCACTGTTATTTTAAAGTAACCATATTTTATGTATTTTTTATCATTTGGAAATTACAGAATAAATAATGTGTAATAATAGAAAGGCGTGAGTATAAAGAAATCAACATATATGAAGCAGCCGGAATTTTCTAACAAATCAAATATTAATAAATTGATTAAATTCCCAATAAATATTTTAACAAATTGAGAAGATATCATAAGACCAAAACTAAAAAAATAAGTGGATATAAAAATCAACTATGGTGAGTGTACTTACCAATAAACAAAAAAACATGGTAAGTGTAAACGTATTCACAAATATATTCTGAATTTTCGAAAGTTCATAAAAATACTTTCTTTGATACCTCAAGTAGATATAGGTCGAGTATACTTAATTTTGTTTATCCAACTATGCATCTAACATATTCAAGTATTCATTTAGTTTGAATGATATATATATACAAACGTCCATAATTTAAAATTTCAATCATATATTAATTATCAACATTACCTTCACACCTAGCATAAAAAAAAATTGCATGTAATTTTTCATTAACAATAAAATCACCTCCATGTTTTTATAATAATTATTAGGTATAATTTAATAATGTACATGTATCTTATCAAACAAAATACTAGCCATCCCTGATATACCCATAGTGAGGAATGCAAATGAATATATCCTTAAGAGCACAAAGGCATGTGAATTGAAAACTCACCTAATGTCTCATTTATGGCCAGCCTGGATATGCATTTGAGCGGATTTTGCTATTCACAAGCTCGACAGGGATCCAAATGCTATCGGCGTTTCACATTTTAACCACTAGTTATGTGTTGTATTCATTAAAACCTTAGCATTTGAAAATTTATGAAAACAATGTTTTTCAAAAGCTGAGTGAATTATAGGAATCTAAGCAGTTCTACTACACATTCAAACGACACTTTAACCATGTTTTGAGGTGACATATAAAAGTAATTACATGACAAAAATATCAATAAAATTTATATAAAACTTATAAAATCCGTAGTTATGATAAATTAGCATAATCTTTTATATTAATTTCAAGAGGATCGAACATAGAATAACCTATCATCTTATACAACTCAAAAAGGTGCTAAAAATACAATCAAACATAAACTATCCAATCACTATCTATCTAAATACCAATCTATCATAGATAAAATTATCTCTCACGCCCCACACGAGAGTTTAATCTTTTTAATGCAAACAGTATTTTTACTTTACATGTGACTTCTTTAAGTCATGCCAACAATGGTTTTGCAAGCCAAAGAATCACATGCCAAACAAGTCACAGGCGTATAATTTAAACTAGTAGTCGTTGGACAATATTGTTTTCAATTATACAAAATACACAATAGGGACAAAGAAAGATACAAATATAATAATGCACTGGGGACACGAAAATTGACCACGTATAATAATGCATGCTCAAAACAGTCTTTTTATATATACCACGTGATTATATGTTTACTATATAAAAGCTCTTCAAAAGTGATCGCACATGTCATTCGAACATTCCACACTGGACCGCTATCATGTAACACAATTTTTGTGTGCACAGTTTTTTTTTTTTTTTTTTTTAATAGAATAACAATGAATAAGTTTAAAAAATCTATTAGTATGTAAGAAATGGATGAGTATATGATATTTTAGGTTCTTCAAACACTGTGTTATTCAATAGTAAAAAGTCTAAAAAGGCAGTGTTTTAAAGATTGGACCGGACCGGCCACTTCAACCGGTTGGTCCGTCGACCTGCTTGAATTTCGGACCGGTTAACCACCAAAATTGTGGGTTATAACTGTCTACTGACTCGAATTCCGGTCCGGCGGTCTGGTTGGACCGTCACTTGTTCCTCGAGTGCTTGTATGATGTCAATTTTGACAGAGACTCAAGTTGGCGATGAGGCTGCTGGACAACCGCGGATCCTTGGATGACTTATAGCTGGCGGATAAACAGATGAGACAGAAGGGAGACAGAAGTGTGGTGGTGTGGACCATTTGACTTACCCGTAATCATCGAATATTCTGAGACACAAACGTATAAATAGAGAATTTATGAGAGTCGGTACTGACTCATATATTGGGGGACTGTGTGTGCAGGGGCAAACAAAGCCTTGTATGTCAAGGCAAAATCATGATTGAGGAGTAGTCCTTGATGTTGATTTTGTTTGTTTTGTTTTGTTGGTATACTCCTTCTCTATCTTTCCCTACTTTGTATGCCTACTATGTAGTAAAAAAAAAAAAAAACCCACCAAAATTGGTCTACGCTAAAAACCAGCTTAAGATTGAAAAACCATTCAACCCTCCGGTTAAACTATTGGGTTTTGAAAACCAGTACCAGGTTAGATGAACTGGTCAATTTTTTGAAATGTGTAAAATCAATGTAAATAACATACCAAAAACATAAAAAGAGTCTTTCTTAATTTTAATTGGATAGAGTTTTTAAAAGATTTAGAACTTAATTGATTCATTATTCTAGTTTTTTTAAATGATTTAGAATTTGTGATTTCCCTAATTGCACTTCAAAGATAGGAAAAAATCATTATTTTCTTATATTAGATTATATTTAAGTAGAATATCATATAAAAATGTATTAAACTCTTAATTAATACGATTTTATTCATATTAAAACTTTAATTATAAATAAAATTATATTGTTCATATTATTATAATATTATATAATGACAAAAAATGTAAGAATTAAAACTTAATAACTGTGAAAATTTTCTAGAATACTAGGTTCCTATTTTTAAAATTTTGAATTACAAATAATATAATTAATACATTTATTATGTCATAATGACGTCATAGTTTAATTTTGGTTAACCCGACGGTTGAACTGATGACTCTTAATCCGGTTATATTCCGGTTCTGTTTTTAAAACACTAGTAAAAGAAAAGCACATATTTTAAATCGTAAGTTATCACCTCTTATAAATCAATAGTCCACGTGTCAAATAATTTTTCATACTTTATAAAATTTTATTCATGTCTTACTTATTTTTTATTCACAACTTATCCATGGTTAACTAAACAACAAAAATTACATTATTATGTTTTTCAACTAGAATAAATAAAAATAAATAGCATATAGATTTTTTCCATTGATATAGATTTTTGTACTAGAAAAATTATTATCTCGAACTAGCATATATTGTTACCCAAACAGGGGATAACTGCTGAAAACCATCTTTAAAAATAAGAGAGAGACAACACCGCAATGAAAGTTCATTTATGCTTTGGATTTTCAAAAGTATCATCTGGCCGATTATTTTAGCCCCATTTGAGTAGGCATAGGCAACGGGCTTGGACCTGAGCGGGCCCAGGCCCGTGAGAATAGGGCCCAGGCCCGTGAGGCCCTATCAGCGGGCTTGGACCTGAGCGGGCCTAAAGCCCCAAGGTTTTCTTTTATTTACTAGAGGGGGCCTAGCCTAAAAAAAACACAACTTTTAAAAAAATAATAATTGGAGAACTCTGCCCTCACAAATATGAAAAATGTTACACTCAGTCATTTTCACAAATCAAAATTCAAACCACATATGTTTTATTTAAAAAAAAAATAGTAAACATAATCTAATGATGTATAGACTTTGATAATAAAAAAAAATGTATATCGCTCCATTTTCAACCATTTTCAAGTTGAATTAACTCATTTTTAATAGTATAAGAAAACATTTAATGAGATATATAAACATTATCTAACCAGATATATGTATTACAATTTCTATTAAGATATAAAAGACTATATTTTGAACTATAAAAAAATGAATGTAAGTGCAGAGGGGGGACTGCCCCCCTCCCACCTGGGCTTTATCAAGGGCCCACGGGCGGCACCTGGGGCTCAAAGTGAGGCCACCCGTCACCGGACCCGGGTCGGGTTTGGGGGCCTTCAGATTAAATAATGACCCTTACATTTGAGTGGGGATAAGATGTCAAAAAAGATCACTCTAATCTGCCCCTAATAAAAATTGTTTGGCTAGTACTGTTTGAGAAATTTGGTCGATTAGATAAATTGTGTGATACGTATTTTTGAATTCAAATTTTTGAATCGGATATGGAAATGAGTTTTCAAATATCAATGACATCTAATATTTTTTCAGATTCTACCCTTAAATGCAAATGACTTTTTTTTTAGGGTATTCAAGTTGATTCTAGCCCCAGTCCCATCCATAGTCCATACGTGTTTTTGTTTTCATTTCATGTTTTAAAAATTATACAATTGTTCATTAAGGTATATAGTGTTATATGAATTGAAGCATACGCTAGTCTATTTTTCTTTAAAAAAATGAAAAAAAATTACATCCCCATACACTATAATAGCGCAACATACATTGTGTTATCGCAATGTATGAAGCTACATATGAGGCTGCAAAATGGATGGATCATATCAGCTCTTTGTATTTTTTTGGATGACAACACAAAAAAAATATGTGAAGCAAGAATTAAACCTGATGGCTAAAATTTTGTAATGCATACATAGCATAGGGTTGCAACAGAGATACTTCCACAAGGATCAACCAAAGAGGAGATTCATTTTCTTCATTGTATTCCTGAAGACCTCATCAAAGCATTCATGGTTTTAAATTAAATCATATGATCAATTTGAAAGAAAAAAAAAACTGGCTAAGCATAAAAACAAATAAAAAAAATCTGGACAAATGAAAATTCGAGGAAATAAAAACATACAGAAAGCAAACAATCATGACAATATGATTCCCATAGCTGTTACTGATCACAGAAGATATGCATCAGAAGAAAAAAAATCATTATTAATAAATAGCTCACATTACCAACATGTTCATGGAATCAACAACAGAACCTGGAAAAAAACTATCATTATCTTCGCAATTATGAAATCTCTTTGGAGGACTGTTTCACATGAATTTGCAGTATGTTTGTACATGCCAAACCCATGCACCAACAAAATTATTTCACTATCTTGACTGATCTACTAAGTCACCATGAGCTTAATCTTCAGATAGAACTGCTATTTGTTTCTGCTTACAAACATGCAACTGTAGACATCTAACACAACGTCGTCCTTGAAACCAAAGGAGCAGCAGAAATTTATCAAGACGTGAATGCAACAGCACGAATCAAAATGATACACATACCTCGTCAAAGAAAGTGCAGACAACAGCCTCAGGATGAATTCAAGGGTGCAAAGAGAGATTGATGGCCGTTCAAATCATATCAAATATAATGATGAGTGAGTCGATTAAAATAAGGGTCCAAAAACCAGTGGTGACAATGATTAAAAGACACATTTAAAGAAGAATTAAAAAAATTCAATACAATGTAAAAAGCATATGGATTCACAGTTCAAGCTAGGCATGGATATATCATCCTTGAAAAAATGGCACAGGTTGGGAGATAAAGGAAAGACATTTCAACCTGGGTTTAAGATACTAATTTAAATCATAGCAAATTGTACGAGAGCGGCTCAACTCATCCTCACCTCCCTCGACCATGGGGATCATTGGATGCACTAGGATACTCAAGTTCCAAAGGGTACTATAAGATACTCAAGGATATTCATTTTTCAATAATATGTTAGCGAGGTAAAGGGAATTAAACCCTTTTAAGAAATATAATTATTATAGGAATATGAATGAAAACAAAAGATCCCTTAACTATTTAAGTTAAGAATGGAACAAATCACACTAACCACTAAACCATACACGCTTCAATGTGATTATTTCTATCCCCAGATAAACTAACTCTACCTCACAAGTTGTTAGAGTATAAATAACCTCTGGATTTGAAATAACTGCTTATGTACCTGGTATTGGCCATAATTTATATTCTCTGGTCTTAGAAAGAGGTGGGAGTCCCAATGTATCTTATACTATTCTTATGGTTTAGTGATCTTATATCTTCTGATAAGCATCTATATTGCATACAACGTCAGAAAACGTGAGAATCTCAATAGAATCCTCACATTATGGACCAGCTGGACCGCTGGTCCTGGAAATTTACCTATTCCGATTCTTTAAACCCTGATTTTAATGTCGTTTTGTGTTGAGATCAATGACCCAATGGTTACATCTTTCTTTTCAATGGGGAGTGAATCCGAAGAATACAAGATATCAATTTATAAAATACCTGGTTAGGGAGTGGGTTGATTTATTCATAAAAGAGTTTGCATATCACAAAGAATGACACAAATGCCTGTCAAAGTCAGATGTTATGGAACACTCCTTTTCATCAGGGAATTTGACATTAATCATAAACAATTGTAGAAAGAAAAAGGCCTTTTACTGAAAGCACGAAATAATATTCTATAATAGATTGTCTTTGTTACAACTGTATAAGGAAAACAAATTCATTTACAAACAATGAATCTAAATGAGGGTGACAGAACCATAAAAAATCTCAGGTTGCTATTTATGTATGTGTTTCACAAATGAGGTCAATTTACATGGAAAAATTCAAGAGAGTTGAATTTCAAGCAAGGGATTTTATGAGCAAGTAGCAACCAAATGAACAATAAGAACATGGATTTTAAGCACTTCATAGCAGAGCAAAGGAATTGATTGCTAGTGAATATTTGTTAGCCCATGCCAGATTTATCACAAGTCAACATTGGGCATCCAAAAAATTCACAAAGTAGGTAAATACGTTGTTATATGGACAGAAATCCTAACTGGTTGCATAATCAACATGTATGACATTATACTTCATGGAGATTGTTATGTGATAAAGACATAGCACTTAGTTGTTTATTCAGACGCACGAGTGTGATGCAACATTGTTATCTTAATACATAATTTCCATGAGTCAATTGTTTTAGCAGAAATCATGATTTCAGGATGAAGTAAAAGAGCAAAATTTAAGGCCATAACCTACTATGGTCCCTCATACATAAGGGTGTCAGAAGGGTAGAGACTGGATATGGTTCATATCTTGACCTTTTTTAAAACAAAATGGCCGCTCCCAGGGCTTAAACACTTTATCCTGTCAGCACGAGCACTGACCCTTGCTCACCCCTTAAACAAAAGAGCAATGTCAAAACTAATAGTTTAGCAATCAATTCAATTGAATGCCTGGCTATAGTCACTTTGGGGACCATGTTTCACAGACCTCGAGGGAAAAAGCATCTGCCAGTTCACGCCTCAAGAATTTACAAGGAAAAGGCCATTGTCACCATCATTACTAAACTTTCCAAGAAGAAAAATCATCCTCCACTTGAAGTTTCAGATTCTCTGGAGAAAGATGAACTTGTATTCAATACAGAACCCTTTTGTTTATATTTGATGTACTTCTTATTGATCACTGTTGAATTATATTATACCCATATTCAACATACAACTAGACATAATTGATTGCGTAAATACTAAATAAAAGACCATTATTTTCTTCAAAAGAACACAATTGATTCCAGTGAAACAGGGGAAAGGATGTCTAAGATTCCCTTACATATTTGTGGAACTGCCTTGATTCAAGTTACATGAGAAAGTCATAAAGAAAGGATAACTACAGAATCACATATGTCAAGCACTGGTTCTATAGTCACATTACATAAAAAACAAACAAAGATAAGATAACTACAGAATAACTGATGCCAAAGCACACATAAATTGCTATAAGCAAAGCACCTATCTATGTAAAGAAAGAAGCAAATGATGTGCAAGGAGATACCATTAGATGTTCATTTGTTACCCACCCAAAGTTTCATCTCTTCCACGCAATGCTGAGCAGATGTGAAGGAAGCGAAGCCGGATCAAGCTCCCAACAGTCATTGGGCAGGCCCGGGGCCTCGAACCCTCAAGCTTCCGTGCCGGAATTTGATGCGAGAACGAGCGGACATCGTCCTTCTCAAGCCACCTTATCGCATGCCCACCAATTTCCTTCCTCTTAAAAACCGTCTTGAAACCCTCCACCTTCTCAAGGTAAGCCATGCTGAGCCCATGTAAATCACTGTAACTGGTCAGACACACAACCACGTCGTAACCCCGGCCATCCCCAACCGCCCGATCACCACCCACCGCCGTCCCCTCCCCATACAGAGCCCACACCGACCCCTTCTTGGGGTAAATCCTGTAAATCTCCCTCGCCGCCCTCTCGCACTCGACCGGGTGGGAGAAGAGGT